>RJWH01000174.1:1016502-1212738 GCA_004363575.1 Solenodon paradoxus | reverse complement strand
CCTCTTCTCTCCTCTCTCCCTCCCTCTCCCTCCCAAGAACCTGGAGGGCTTGGGAAGAGGCAGGGCAGGAAGTGAGGGAGGGTGAGCATCAGGCTGGGATCCAGCAGGATGTAGGCTGAAGCCCAGTTCTGCTGCCAGCTTGGTGTGGGGGTAGTGGGAAAAGAGAGACCAGGGTGGGACATGGAGCACTCAGTAGTTGTGCATGGACCCTGGAGCCCCCCACCCCCCGGATGAGAGCCAAGTGGACAGATGCTGTGGAAAAACATGCTGTCTGTTAAATCAAACAGCTCCTAAAATGACAAAGACTCTGGAGTAGAAAATCAAAAGCGACATCTGAACAAGTGTGATTAAAACCATATGTACAGTTTTAATATGCGATCTTAAAAATCTAAAAACTGAAAAAATATTTATGGCTCTGAAATTCCTCTTCCTCATTGTTCCCTGGCTATCAGGGTCCAGAGTCACCTAACTACCCCCTGGGGCCAATAAGTGGTACAGGGTGGGATTGTCCACACTCTTCTCTCTGGGTGTGGCTCCTGTGACCTGACATTTATGTGAGGACTTAAGTGCAGCTGGGCATGTGCAGAAGGAACAGATGGAGGAGATGAGGCTGATTGTCCCTTTCTTCAAAGGGGAGGGGAAACTCAACTTGCTGAGTGCCTACTGTGTGCTGAGGGCCTATTGTGTGCTGAGGGCCTATTGTGTGCTGGATGCCAGATTCTGAATGTTTTCTCTCACTTGATCTTTATAAAAACCTGGTAAATTGGGGAGGAAGCAGAGACTTGGAGACACCCAGAGTCACCCAGCTTGTTAGTGGTGCAGTGAGGACCTAAACCCACCTGGTCCTCCCTCTGTCTCTACTCGCTTACCTTCCCAAGTCATTTCTGAGACATGTAAATATCTGTCTGGCAGCTCCGTTTAGGAAGATGTCATTCTGCAGACATGCTTGTAAAACGGGAAAGCCAGCATCAATGGAGATGGGAGACAGAGCTGCCAGGCAGCCTGAGGCTTCGCAGACGCCCTTCAGACCATTTCTGCTTGGGAGGGGCCTGAGGGACATTGGTGGTCATTGTCTATTAGTTCTGATATAACTCCACTTACCAGAAGTGGAAGAGGAATGAAAAGAGCACAGAGCAAGGAAAAACCCAGCAGCTAAGACAGCGTGAGAGACGTGCTCTGGACGCAAAGCCTGCATAGGGAACGTAGAGTGGAAGGAAGCCCAAGACGAAGGTGGCAGACCATCTCGAATGAATCACTCCTAAGGATGTGTGGATTGGCTTCCAGGAACACAGGGATCCCCCTAACATTGTATGTAAAACATTACAAGTTTGTGTCTTTGGTTCTAGGAGGAGAGTCTATGGTTTTCATATTTCAAAGAAGGCTGAGACCTCCAGAATGTCTGAAACACTGCTGGAGGGTTTGGAATTATGCCTTGTGCATGTTCTTTTAATTTTGCCTTAATGCGCAAAACAGAAAATTGAGCTTGTCTAATATAGGATTCCTGGGTGATTCCAAGAAATAGGTGGTGATGGAAAGAAGCATAGGGTACAATTATGTATGATAATGCAAAAAAGCAAAATCAGAACCAGGTCTCACCTAATTTTGCTTTACATGATCGTCTATATAATTTTAATAGCCAGTTAGAGAAATGGGACTTATTCGGCAAGGGACTCGGGGAGGGGGTCACACCTAAGACCCAGCAGAGAGAAATCTGTTTGTGAATACTGTCCTTAGTCTCTTCCTGTGCTATCAGCTCAGTACTGCTTCCCACCAGAGACCACTTAACAGCCGTACTCTTCCATCCCCCTGAGGGATCTGGAGAGGAACTGTCAGACCAAGATGTGTACAGCAAACGCTCGGCAACGCACTGTTTGAGGCATGGCTGTGGCAGGTGCATACCTTGTCCACAGCAATATACCAAGTATCCCAGAGCCCCGGCCAGCATTCCCTTCCTTCCAGCCGAGTCCATTTTGCCTTCCTTTTTGGAACAAGAAATCACATTTGCAGCTAAGAAAACGTGTTGAACTGTGTTTGGCAGCTTGTGTGGCTGCCGAGTTGATTTCTTCCTGACCCGGCTTCCCAGCCATTCCCCTGGAGCCCGGCTGCTTTTATGTGAGCGTGAGAGCTCTGGACACACAGCTCCTCCCCTGCCACTTGCCTCCTGGTTTTCTGTGTTCAGAATCAGAAGACCGGCCAGTGCCTGGGGAGATTTGGGGAGCTGGAGTGCTGGTAAACCTGCCCCATTTTTCAGCCCAGGGCTTCCAGGCACGCATGGTGCTGAGCTTCAAGTAGCTGGACCTGCAGAGGGCGCCTCTGATCTTTAGGTCCTGCTGTCACCGCGGGTGCTGGCTAAGCTCTCCGCTTCCAGGACACCAGAAGAAACCGAGTTGTCAGTGTTACCTTCCCCCCAGCTCAATAAAGCTGTCTTTGTTCACTGAGAGCCAGCTCCCAGGGATCTAGTGAAGGCAAAAAGCCAGGCAGAACCTATCTTTCAGGGCGGGGGTGGGGAGAGGTGGGGACTGGAGACTCTCAGCGATGGTCACAAGAGGTTGAGATGTTTTGACCACAGTGACTAGTGTTAACCTGTTGATTCCTAAGCTGAGCGTGTTCCCTGTGGGCAGGGACCAGCCAGGTCTTGCACTTTGGACAGAGTCCGCTCCTGCCCACCGTGGAGTATCACTGTCCTCGGGGTCACTTGACAATGACCGAGAGCACCTCAGTGCATGATTCTGGATGGGCTTTGGGGTGGAGAATTATGGGTGTTGGTAGCATTGTTTCCCTGCTCTCACTGGTCGGCACATCTTTCTTGCCTCGCCCCTCATGCCCTGCCAGAGAGGGACTGCCCCCTGGGAGCTGGTGGTCGTGTGGGGACTGCAGCATGTGGGGAAGGGACGCTCCGCTGGCTCTGGCCTCTCTCGGCCTAAGGGCTGCTGCCGGCCGAAGAGGGTCTGTGGAACCTGGGTCACGGACAGTGCCTGTCTCCAGAGTTACTGAATAGGTAGGGTATGAGGGTACCCAAGGGGGAAACAGCACTGAAGCTAGTGCGTGTGTGGGTGTTCTTCCTAAAGCCTGTTTGAACCTTCTTTCCAGATGGGACAAGCGACATTTAACCCATAAAACGGATTTCCTTCAAGGATTTCCTTCAAGGGTCCACTTCGCTGCCCAGACCTGGCTTTTGTCACAGGTGTAGCCCTTGATGCATAGGTGCGATCCCCCAGGCGGCCAGAGGGAGGCGCTGGAGAACATTCACAGGCCCAGCGTGGCTACCGCCCCGCCCCTCCAGCCGTCAATCCATGAGGTTGCCTTGGAGTCCCCTTGTCCCTCCCGGGAGAGGCAGAGTGTTTATAAAGAAGCCAAATTTGGACCCAAATCACAGGTACCAAGTTATCAGAATGACCCGGTGCCCCATTTCACAGCCTTTTCGTAGGGCTGTGTGAGTAGCAGGTTTAATTATAAGGTGCTAAAAAAATCTATTATTTGTGCTTCCATGTGATCAGATACGGGATTCTGCAGCCACAGGCTGGTCCTTTTGTCGGTTCTCTGCTGAGTGTCACACCATCTTGGTCCTCTGTGTCTTTGTAACTAGAATAATCATTGTGGGGCGAATGTAGGGGAATTGATCCGTGCAGATGTGCGGCGTTTAAAAGCATAACAAGTCAGTGAAGGGCACTTTGTGAATTCAGGCAATTATCTTCTTTAGTTGCAATAGCAACACATTATTTTAGTCTCTCTCCTTGGCTATTCCAGGAGGAAATTGATTAAAACCTTTGAGTGCTGCTTCAGAATTATTTTGGGTGTGGAACAACAACAAAAAAGTGCTTAGGAAACAGTTACCTAATAAGATTAACCATTCTTTAATTCTGCTGGCACCAGTTCTTTGAACATTTTGGAGAGAGTTCTCAGGATAAACAGGGAAAGACAGGGACAAGAACTGTGATTCTGCAGTGACCTATGAGTGCCTTTTGTTTTGCTTTTACCCTGGCCCTGGAGCAAGGGACTACATAATTGTATGTCTTTTACATGTTTGAGTTATGTGCATGTTTTCTTTCTGGAATGCACTTCATTCGTGCTCTCCAGGGGTAAGGTTTTGGAATCCAGAGGCTCTTGGTTGACTAATCTCACTCAGTTTCTGTGTGGGATTTAAGGCACTGCTTCCTTCCCTTTTCTGGGCTCGAGATGGTACTTTTCTAGCCTTTGGGAGAGTTTCTTAGCCTGATAGAGCTTGTTATTTCCTGCCAAAGGAGAATAGTGGGTGAAAATTGGGCCCTTTACCCAGTAGCTATTGGTTGATTGATGACTTGTCCCCACAAAACTGCTGGATCCCTGTCTGCTCTTGAGGACAGATCCTTCGAACCCCATCTAACAGAAATGAGGGCAGAGAAAATCTTCCTCCTAATTACAGTTCATGGACCTTGGAGGACAGTGTTGACCTCCCAAATGGACCATCTCCAAGGGTCCTTTCAGCTCAAAAACTGTAAGTCCTACCTCCTTCGGTGCTGGCTTCCAGGTTCTCAGATGAGTTCCCAGGACTGCACATCTGACCTCCAGAGTCATGGAGGAGTGGAGGGAGGAAACTATTTAGGAGAGTAGAAAGGTGGTCAGCCTGGTTCTTCTCTGTGGTAGAACCTTGTAGCGCCATCCCCACACCTGATGTGTCCATGCCGTTCATTAGGCCGAGCTTCTTGGGATGGGAGGCAAGCTGTGTGCCTCTCCTAGCCCTCATTCGAGCCCAGCAGCTGCTCCTAGGCATTGGACAAACAATTCCCTATTTTTACAGGGCAGCTTGATCCAGTGTCGTGTAAAGTCTGAGTCCCCTGAGGATTTTACACTAATCCCTTTGGATATTTCTCATACTTCCCTCTTGCCTCATGCAGTGGTGTTCCTTTCTGAACTGAATAGGTTCTGTTTCTTCCCCATTACAAGTTTCTGCCTGCATGTAGTTTTAGAAAGCTCCAGGACACATTCCATTTTTGAGTGGCTAAAGCCACAGAAAGTTAATACTTGGGATGGCAAGAGAGGAAGCGCTACAGGCAGAAACCTGGTTCTGATAAAGAACAGAATTGTTGAGCATCTACTCTAACCGGAATGAAAGAAGAATAAAAGCAATGTCTCTTCCCTGAAGGTGTCAGGGGGCCCTTGGCAGGGTAAGAACTCTTCGTGTGGGAGAATGTCTAGGCCTTGTTGGGTGAGGGTCATGCACTGGATCTGGGTTAGGCCGAGGGGGCAATTCAAGTGAAGATGGACGGTGACAATGAAGTATTGAAAGTGGAGGGCAGAGGGACAACAGTAGGGTCAGAAGAGAGTACACAGTTCCTTCCAACAGACTGCATGGCCCAGTGGGGAGGGTGTTTGCTGACTGACTTGCTAATTAAACACCAAAAGTTAATATTCCTTTGCCAATAGTCATGACTGTGCCAACGTTATCAGCTGTAAACTGGCTGCCAGGAGCATCCTAATTAAAAACAAACAGCTGGTGGGGAGTGGGGGGTGTTGGACTGGGCGAGTGGGGACAGGGATCCCTCCAGGCTTTCTTAAAACTTCTAGGATTGCTCCTATGGGAAGTCACATCTGGTCACCTTTAGGTCCTTTTCTCAAAGGAGCCTCTGTCTCATCGCAAAGTGGTGTACTGTGAGTTTCCCTCACCCCTAGGTGCTGGGTGCCCAGCCGTTGGGACAGATTGCCTGGTGTGGTCAGCCCTGGGAAGGAAAGGCTGCCTGATGGGGTAGTGATTTCTGCCAGGTCTCTAAGTGAGGGGACAGTTAAAGCCCAAAGGCTCTTCTGAGAGGTTAGAATTTCATCAGAAAGCAAGTCTGGTCACATGAGAATTTCTGGCACCGTGATATGGCAGACTGGACAGCAGCCTGCCGGAATTGAACGAGTGGATCGTACTGGCTTCAACAGAGGGGAAAAGTCCCAGCCTGGCCTGAGAGAAGGAACCGCCCCGCTCCGGCCGCCGCTGACTGCAGGCAGGGACTACACAGCTGCAGAGGGACCCTGCTCTGTTGGCCGATCCCCTGGCTGTAACCCTGAAGGTGCATGGTCCAGGGACTGAAGACGAAAGATGCCTAAAGAATGCAGTGCTTTCCATGCCCTCTCTGCAGCCCTGTGCTGCTTCTATCACCGCAAATCTTTCCTGGGAGTCAAGGTAGGTGTGGTTTTGTTGTGAGATTACAGGACCAGAAATGCTTTTGGGGGTCCTAGAAAAAGTTTGCAGCCTGCTGTCTGTGAAAACAGGCACCTTTCCTGATGGATCTTTGTAAGCCCCTAGTGGTATGCCTCCCCTGGAAGCGGGGTTCAGCACACTGAACCAGGGTCCTTGTCTGTTTTGGGGTGAAGCTGCTTGTCAGGACACTTTCCGTCTCCTTTAGCTGAAATTGTATACCAAAGTTGATCAATAAGAAGACATAGATTTTCTTTTTCCGTCTGTGTCGTTCGCTCTTCCTGTATTCATAGCGTAGGTGAGTAGGCGAACCTCTCTCTCCACTCCAGCTGTCAGTAATTAAGGGATACATCGTAATGTCCGTTAGGTCAAGAGTGTACATAACATCCAGAAACCACCAAATAATCCCCTTTCGAACTGCGTCCAGGTTCCAGAGAGTGCGGTGTTCAGAGCTACCTTTTTCTTTCACTGCTCCCGTTGGTAACTTTTTTCACTGCAGCACCAAAGGTTTTGTGTGAGATGTCGATACTCTATTTTGATGAAAAGAATGAAGAACCACATTTGATGAATTCAAGATGAGGCCTGTGTTCTGTTCTTTGCCTGCCTATGACAACGCTAAGAATTAAAATGAATATAAGCTCTCATTGATCGGGGGGTTTGTCTGCCTCAGAAAAGTGCTGTCAGCCCCGGATGCCTGTGGACCTCATTTATTCATGGGAAATTGGAGTCTGAAAGCTCTTAAGGAATTCTTCCCATCCTGACTGACTGCAAGGCTGTCTCCTGAGGGACTGATTTACTCAGTGACGTTGGAAAAGCTGCAGCAGGGTTCCCATTTTCTACTTCTTCTCCATGCTTAAAAAAGAGACGCTCATGAAAATGACCTGTTCACGTTTTCCACAGAGAAAGACCCCTCTTTAGAAAGATATTCACTATGAAGAATAAGATGGGCTGCTCCTGAGTCCCTGCTCTGTTGGAGTATTCAGAATAACTCTCAAACACTCAGCAAAGTACATTTTTGTCTCTTTGTCAGAGGGTTTGGAGGCAGGTAAAAAGTCTCCCTTCCCTGACCTAAGAGCCCCTTTCTATCCTGGAGCTCAGTGGGGTGATATGAGGACCATGTGGTTTCTGGCCTAAATATGGATTGTTCTAACATGGGGAAGATGAAGTCATGCCATTAACAGTATTTTCAAGCTGTCAAAGATAGGCTGGGAGGCCCCCCAGGGAATCATGCACTTTAGGGATTGGCAGTAGGTTTTCGCTCTAAAACAAGTCCTTCCCTATGCCAACTTCTGCTAATTCAGAAACGTGCAACTCAGCATTTTGGTATGTGAGGGAACAGCCCATAAATATCTGGGTCTGAGTGATGAGATTCTGTTTGCATGCCTCTGTTGCTCTGCTGTCATGGTCCCCAAGCCCTACCAGAAAGTCCCCAGTCCAATGTGGGTGTAGTCTGAACCACCGTCCTTCAGCTTGTCCCGTCTCGGCCTCCACCATGGCTGTTCTTGATGGTTGGCTGTTGGCAGAAACACCCTCCTTTCCACCTGGGCCTCCTACCCAACCCCAGTTTGTTGCAGTCGTCATAGCACAGAGAGAAAGCATGATCTCTCTTTTGCTCACCAGAAGCAGGAGGCTGCATTCCCAGTTTAGGGTTTTTCACTGCACCCTCAAGATGAGAGTCTCTGACTTGCTTTGCTTAGTTACCTGGGAGAGAAAATCCACCTGTGTTTAAATCCATCATGTGCCCCAATGATAATGCTGCAATGGCTTTATTGGCTCTCGCTTTAATTAGGGGTTTCAGGTCTTGCTGCTCATAATGAGTTTCCGTTGCAATTAGAGTTTCAAAATTAAATTGGAATCGATTGTCTGATAGCAAAGCGGAAATAAAGCTCCAGTTCTTGACCATGTGTGCTGCTTCCCTTGGCATAAATTTCTCACACCAAAAATAACCCTGTGGTAGTCATGGCAACTTTCCATTTGGTCTAATCCATATCATCTCTGGAGAAAGTAGAATGTTATTAATAGTGTTTGTTGTATGGGAAGAAGACTAAAAATATAAAAGTTCCTTCGTTACATAGGAGACCAATCACATGGATGCTTTCAGGGAAGATGATCTTATTTCCAGAGGTTTTGAAAAATTTAGAATGTATTTAGGGACCTCATGTGGACTTGTAAACAAAGGTTCTGGAAAGGAATTAAATGGGAGGCCAAGAATGGAGAGCAGGGCGAAAGTCACGTAACCATTGCTGGCCCTCGTAGAGCTGACACCAGAGAGCTGTTCCAGCCACACTGAGGGTCATGACTTTAACAACCCAGAAGGCATTCGCAGTAAGCTGTCATTTCACAAAAGATCACAAGATCTTGAGTGAGAAGAGGACAGGATATTTTGTGTATGCCTAATGAAAAAGGAATGAAGATATTCCAGAGCCTTATATTAGTGGAGTGCATTCAAGTTCAGAAGTCCCCGAATGTCAGATGCAGTAGCCATGTCCTAAGCACCTTGTTAGGTAGGGTGGGAGGGAAGGGTGATAAATGACAAGTGAAGTAGGTCCTGCCCTTGAAAGACTTACAAGAGCATTAGGCCACGGTGTCATTACATTTGCAAAAGGCTTTCCACTGAGTTCCTTCACAAGTTGTCTCACTGGCGTCTCTCAAAACAAGCTCAACGAGTAGGGCAGGACAATAGTTCGCCCCCTATCTGCAGAGAAGAAACTGAGGCTCAGAGAAGCAACATGCCTAGAAGCATTTAGTGAGGAACCAGAAATATACATCACGTTTTCTGTCCTCAAGGTCAGTGTCCTTCCCACGGTACCATATTAAGACAATCAAAACCTGAAAAAGATGTGATTATATATGCAAAAACTTTAATTGGCCATTCAGTTGCGAAAGAAAAATGGAGATCTTGGCTTTCAGGTGAGATTTTGGGGAGGACTCAGGGCTGGGTTTTGTAGACCAGGAAACCATTTTAATTATTTTCTACTTTTCTTCACCGGGATTCAGTAGACAGCAGCGAAGATGAAATGGGGAGGGTGTTCCAGGCTGGGGGAGCCTTAGACACCAAAGCTCAAAGACAGAAAAGACACTGGTCTACCCAGAACATTCACCAAGAGCTTTGCAGTGGGGAAAACAGTCAGAAGAGTAATGGAGGACTTAGCGGCCCAGGCGAAAGCGGTACCATTTATCCCCAGACCTGTTACCAGGACGTATCGGAGGCAGGTTTCCACGTGGACTCTCAGCCTGTTGTAGCCTCAGTTTCTAGCTAAGCAGTCCCTGATTGAGGGACCCTGTATGTGTCAGGCGCTGGGACCCAGTCCCTGCACTGAGGGAGTTTGGGGGGAGATGTGCTTCATACCAGACTAGGTGCACTTTCACAGATAATCTATTGGCCAGCTGAAGGAAAGCATCACTTGGCAGCGATTTGGCGGTGTGCTTTCTAGAAGGTGCTGTGACTCCCCAAGATACATGCCTGGTGTGGCCGGGCAAGAGCAGGGACGATCAGGGAAGGGCTTCTGGAGGAGGCCAGACCTCTCTGAATCTGGAAGGATTAGTAGAAGTGTTGTGAAAAATAAGGGAAATGGGATTCTGGGGAGAGGGAAGAGCGAGCACAAAAGCTTGGAGACATGGGGCAGCCAGGCATGGGCAGGAAAGACAAGCCTGGGAAGGGGTGACCAGCTGGTGGTGGTGGGAGCACAGTTAGGTCCCTGGTGAACTGCAGAAGGAATTTAGAAGTACAATAGATCCCGTTTCTGGATCCGGCAGTGGGAACAAACCACACTTCCTCTGGCCCTTAATTTTTCTTGTGTGTGGGGGGCCGGTCTTAGTCGCTCTGTGTTTGCTCTTAATGATTGTCCCCGAGGAGGGTCGATGTGGCCGTGTTGGGTATTTCAGGGGCACTAAGGTGAAATTATCTTCCAAGTGAAAAATAAACGCCTTTCTGAAAGAACATGAACCAAGAGAATGGAGTCCATGAACAAGTGAATTCAGCTCACCAGGTGTGAGTCCAGGGCCAGTCAGTCCTTGTCAACAAGAAGTTGTGGTCAGAAGGTGGTACGTTTTAAACTAAACACTCCCATTGGTGGATTTGACTCTTTGCAGCCACAAAGTACTCTGCTGTGCGAAGAACTTAAGTTATGCTGCTGTTGTTGGGTCTTGTTTGACTTTCAGTCATTTGGAGCCTCTTTGAATGCACATTATACACTGAGATGTCCATCTTTCCGTCCCTGGAGGGCTCGGTATTGGAACTTGTTTCCACTGGAAACTGCCTGTCTATGAAGTATGTGGTGGAGTGAAGGGTCTACAGGCTTCCCTGTGGCCCGTTCCTTGGTCTGTCCGCTATTGTGATAGTGTGTGTACTGTGACATGTCCCATCATTGACGGTGGCCTGAGTTGCCTCTGTCAGTGGGCAGATACACCATCATCATGAGCTGTGCAATGTGGAAGAAGCCATGTCTTTCCAACTGACTCAGTCCCTCCTCAGGGCAACTGCTAGTTGCTCATTTTATCTCTCCTGCGCTGCAAATAAAAGCCAGCACAGCCTTATTCAAGAGATTTAAATGCATTCCATTGGAGCTGCAGGGATCTGGTTTCAGCATCAGGGGAAGGATGCACCCGACAGGGGCTGTGTCCCAGTCCCCGCTTCCCCACAGACCCCAGAGCTTGGGTCCTGGCTGAGGCCTTGTTTTTGTTGGAGAGACATGGGTGGGAAGCAGAGACGAGGCCGGAATCCTGGGAAAATTCAGTTAGCTGGTCCAGCACCTCCAAGACTGCAGATATGGGCCTGTGCCCAAAACTGGGAAGGAGGCTGGGGGCACTCGGGCCACAGAGGCCTCCCTGCACTGCCACCTGAGGGGTCAGCAGTCACCAAGAAGCCAGGCCTTGGTCACTCTGGGTGTTGTCAGAGGCAGCAGAGGAGATGCAGGCTGTCCTGTTCGGAGAGGAGAGAAGGGGAATGACTGTCTCATGGGGTTGAACACCGAAGTCTCTGTCCTCTGGGTCTCCTGTATGTGTCTGCAGTCCTAGATCTACTCTTGGAATCTGGCCCTGCCCATGAGAAAGTCCCGGCTTATTTTTCTGGCTTCTGAAAGAACTGTGATAGTCTTTTAGTTTGTATGGAGAGCAGCTCTTGCCAGTGTCCAGTCTAATACATGTGTGCTTTTATAGAAGCAGTTATGCACAAAGAACTGGCCAACTGGAATCCTCGATTCTTAGTAAGATGGGATCCGTGGGACCATTGAACCAAATGCCCAGCCCCAGCCCCAGCCCCAACTCCAGCCCCAGCATGTGTATTGAGGGCCCACTAGGTGCTGGGGACACAGTGAAAGTCTGTCTTGAAAGAGCAAGTCCATGTCCAGTGGGAAACTTCCTCCTTAAAGGAGGTATGTGATAAGTCGGGGGCTTGGGAGAGCTGAGCAGATAACACCACATATTGTCAGTGCCTGGGCAGTGATATTTTACCCAGCCCCGGGCCAGAGAACTTCCTGGAGGTAAGACTGATGACTCCTTAAGAACAGTGGGTAGAGGAGGCATGAGATGTGGGGTAGACGCCGAGGTGTGGATGGAGATGAGACCAGGATGGTTGCCGGGAAGCAGATGATGCAGGGGCTATGTGCTGGTCTTGGGGAGTAGGATGATGGTGGGGAGTTGGTTCCTTTGTGCGTGGAATGAGTCTGAGGAGCATAACCATCATCTCCCTGAACTATCTCCTTGTCCTCGAAGCCTCCTGTCCACTCTGCTTGTCCTTGCTGGACTCACTGCTATTTCTCTCTCCCCACCTTCTCGTTAAGCCCAGTCTTTGAACGCTCATAATAAGATCTTGTTTCTTCCTTCCCTGCAGCCTTTTAGATCAGCAGCCGAGATGGTGTTCCATCCCTCCCCCTGCCCCCACAGTGGCATCTATGTCCCCACCCATAGCCAGGGTCCTTGCTTCCTTCCTCCAGCAAATGAGGGCGCAGTGTCCCTCTCTCTCGCCTGCCTGGCCTCAGATTGGTCCTGCCACCTGCTCTCGTGGCCACCCCCTCCTCAAAGACTCCTCCAGACCTTCCGTCTCTCTCAGTTTTCTCTTAGCTGGTAAACATGCTGGAGTCTTTGCCATTCTAAAAATAGGTCTCATTTTTATATCTTCCTTCCTGGTCCCTGTCTTGCTCCTGCTGAAACATGTTGACACAGTCTGTGTCCTCACCTTCACTGGCACACTCAGCCCCATGGAGTCCAGTGGGCTCTCTCCAGTGCTTGCGCCGTCATTGCTGGCCGTCCCTTCCTGGAAGTCCGCTGTCCTCCTGCAGGCCACTGCACTCGGCTTGTCTCTTGGGTCCTGCCTGACTAGTCCTCCTCTTGCTATAGACTGAATGCTTGTACCCTCCCCAAATTCGTGTCTTGAAATGTGAGAGTGTTAGGAAGTGGACCCTCAGGAAGGGAGGATGCCATGAAGATGGTGCCCTCTCAAAAAGGGTGTATGCCCACAAAAGGAACCCCCAAAGCTCTCTAACCCCCTTCTGCTGTGGAGGACACAGGTAGATAAAGACTAGCTTGAATGTAGAGGCAGGTCCTTACTAAGCAGCCAGTGCCTTGATCATGGACATACTATCTCCAACAGGGAGAAAAAATGTTTTAAGCCTCCTGGCGTTTGGTGCTTTGTTATGCCAGCCATAGTAGCCCAAGCGGACTTACGTGCTTGTCTTCAGTTTTTCTTTCTACCCTGCCTTTTTTTTTTTTAAAGAGAGGAAAGAAGCAGGCACGAATGAAAGCAGACAGGGAGAGAAAGAGAGAGAAGGAAGAAGCATTTTTTCATTTTGGTTTTTCACCCCATCCTTAGGTCATGAACTCAGGTCCTTGAGTTGTACATGGTTGAACAGGAGTATCTTAGTCACCTGGGCCACGAGGACATACCCGGGCCTGCCTCTTAAGAGCCAGCATCCCCTGTCCTCCTCCTCAAATGCCCTCTACACCCCCGTGTCCTAGAAGGGAGTCAAGATACACCGACGCTTGGTCTGCAGTCAGCCCTTCTCCGCAGCTCCTGGGCCCCGTAGCTGGTGAGCTGCTGTGTCAGGTGGCCCCCAGACACCTCAAGCCCTGCGTCTTCACAAAGCAGCCCCCCTCTCATGATTCTCTATTGGAAGAAAATATAGGTGTTCCCACCCCTGGTCCCCTGTTCATCTTCTGTGTCTAATCAATGACTAAGTCTTTATGATTTGACGCCTCGTCATTTTTCTCTTCCTCTGCCATGAGTACTGTACTATTTCAGGCTTCATCGTCTTTTCCTTGGAAATCTGAACTAGCTTTCTAACCAGTCCTCCCATCCTAAATCTTCCTAAGAGGGCATTGCATTCCTTTCTGTTTAACATTTATAAAGATGAAGAGTGTACTATGCCCTTAAGGCAATACGTTCCCATATTTGAATAACTGATTGCTAGATGGTCCTCCTGGTATTGAGTCAAAATCTATGCACCTGCAATGTCCACCTTGTTTGTAGTTAAACTGGGCATCATCACCCTTCAGGGGCATGTTTTTCCCTCTCCATATTGGGAGCGTATTTATTTTAAGTCCAAATAAGTTACTTTGAGTGGACACCTAGAAATATGTCTTAATCCCTCCTGTCTGGAGGGATTTGGGATTCATTTCCTTAGGGAATTAAACCAAGATTATTTCACCCATTGTCTTAAGACAGTAACAGCCCCAAGTTTTCAGATTTCAGCATAGATCTCATGTTCCCCTTCAGTCTTTCTGTACAGATTAAACATATCCAGTTCTTTATGTACTTTGGGAGACACTGATTCTAATTTTTAGGCAATCCCTTACTCCAGAAGTCTTGAGCAAATCACCTCAATTTCTCTTGTGAGATGTAAGTATCTGCTACCTACCCAACTCCAGGGACTTTGTATGGATTCATGGGATCCCACATATTGTGTTGTCTCTCTAAGTCAGATGCTGCTTTCCTATTTCTGCCTGTGACATCTAGCATGGTGATTGTGTTGTTTTTTTAAGTACCCAATGAACTATGTGAATGTCAAGTGTTTTGAGCTCCTCTGGAAGAAATACACCTTTTATTCTTTTAAAGGAAAGGCGCAGGCAGGAATGCAGGCTAGCAGAGGCAGGCAGGCAGAAAGAGTGGAGGAAGCACTTTATTTTATTTAGTTGTTCATCCTGGTTTTCCGCCACCCCCAGCCCCAGCCCCAGAGCACAAAGTGATCCTTAGAGTGTATGTTGGATGCACCCCCCAACCACTACCCACCAGGGCACACTGAGAAGTACACCTTTAAAATGACATGCGAGCTTTGTATTGGAAATGGTAGAGTTAATGCTTGGTCAAAACCTGTCTTGTGGTGACTCATTTGGTTTTACTGAGACCCTACTATGTTGTTGGGCCTGACATATGATGTACTTTGTCCCACAGCAGATTTGGGGGACAGTTGTTAGTCATGGTACTATTTTGGAGAGAGAATTTGGAAAGTCATTTATTCCATACCCTACCCTGGAAGGCTCCCAGCATCTGAATTTTCCTCTGCGCTTTGCATGTCTTGTTTTTCCTTCCAATTGCATCTCCTAATGTCTTTCAGCCACAATACGTTTTGTTTCTTCGGCAGTGCCTCATTCATTCAAGGTGAATTAAGAAAAGGCTAGTGTTTGAATTAAGTTGATTTTGATTTTCTGGCATTCTTACTAAAGGACATCTGCTTCAGTAAACAGCTATGTCTGAAATCACTCATAATTTGAACTAAGATGTTGAATTAGCAAGGTTGAGTGACAGGTGGTGAAAAGATTCTGAACTTCGGCAGGCCCTTCCATGGCCCAGGTTTCTCATTCCCCATAGATGTTAACACGCACGGCCATTACAGAATGGAGTCTCACTGCCAGACTCAGCCAGTACTATTTCACTTGCATTGTCTCTTGTAACCTGTGTGCCAACCCAGCGGGAGAGAGAGAGAAGTATTATTGGAAGTCTCTTGATGACACAATCTTAAAGGGAGCAAAGCAGATTAGAGGGGGTTTCATAGTCAAAAATGTACATATTAATGACTAGTTGTTTTTATTTAAAGCCCTTCATTTCACTGACTGGACAAATGATGAGGTACAACCAGTGACCTCCAGCCTTCATCCTAAGTGTGGTTCCCCTGATTTCTCACGGGGAGGATCCGAATACAGGGCTGCCTCACCGAGGTGACGTCATGCCTGCTCCCGGACGTCATCCTCTCAGTCTGACCCAGAGGGGCAGGTGCCTGCTGCAGCTTTCCACAGGGCAGCAATGACCTACTGAAATCTCATCATGTCTCAATTATCTCTTACCAGGGAGAGGTGAGCCCCTTCTTGGAACTGAGCACCAAGTGAGTTCCTGAGTCGGTAATGCTTTTTCAACAGTGGAAAGAACGTGATGGTCAGCCCCATCAGGGCCAGATAGCGGGGAAGGAGATCTTCTGGTGAAATGAGTGCGTGAAACAGTTTTTTCCACGTGTGGGTAACCTTTATGAAGGAAAGAACCCACATTTGTTGGTGTTGGCTGTGCTGCATTCTGTCTGTAGATTTCAGATTTCAGACCAGAATCAGTCTCCTTCAGTTGAAAAATAATGTTCAGTCCCCTTGGCGATCCATCAAAATAAGACTCAGCTTCAAAAGCAATAGCTTGATGATCCAGCAGGGTGGAAAGGTGTGGAGGAGAGCTTGCCTGGAGAATGCTGAGGGATAAAAAGCAACAGGAGTTTAACATCAAAGGGAGCAGTGGGTACCGATCAGAATGATCCTAATGTAATTAGCTGGCATGGAGGATTTAGATGGCTGCGGCCTGCTTCCAGGGGATGCTGCTGGAAGACTCCAGTCTGCACAATTAAAATTAGATTAGTCTTCTTCACACACAGACAGAGCAGAATGTTAATTGGAATTTCTCAGAAACTTGATAAGCAAGGAATTCCACAGATATCCCCTTCGTATTTCCTAGTCATGGTTTCTGAGCTTCTTTTGATAATCATTTGATAAGATTTGATCATGAGCAAAATGAAATCTTTTGGATTGTAGTTCTCTGGGGGTTTGATGGCATTTCCCTGTCTGCTCTGGGATCTGATGGGCCCTGCATCACTGTCTATGGAAAGGAAAATCACATTGTAAAAAGTGAATCCTCTTAATTTAACAGCAAATTGCAAATCAGTTTTTAATGGCACTGAGGTCAGAATCTGGTGTGAAGTATGATAAATTCCACAGGCTTAACTTTAGAATAGTAACATGGCATCAAATCCTTCTGCATAATCTTTGTTGAAGATTAAGATTCTAGGATTTGGAAAAGATAAGTTTATATCATCAAGGTACTTAAACATTAACAGCAAACTAATTGAAGTGTGTCAGAATACTAAAGCATATTGAGATTTTTATGAAATCTCTTTGCTATTGATTCCCTTCTCAAGAGGGGCCAGAACACCTCGAAGACCTAAGATAGGAAACACTGCACCCTCGTGGCCCAGTGGGTAAGTCTGCTGCCTCCAACCAGCGCAGTCCACATACATCCCAAGGACCTAGGTTCTTGTCCCAGGGTCAGGGGGAACAACCAAGATAAACATAAATAAATGCTTCTTCCTCCTTTCTCTCCCTGCCTACCTGCCTACTCCCCTTCATTTCTACCTACACCTTTCCTTTAAAAAAAACAAAGACAACACCGAGCAATTGCCTTGTAGTTCACAGCTGTACTCTCTTCAGTTGCCTGTTCTCCTCAGGGAGGCTGTAGTCTCAGCAAGACCTTGGTCTTCCTTACCCATGTCCTCACACCCCATGGAAGAGGCTGAGTGTATCGGGCACGCAGTAAGTCCGAGAGTTTAATCAAAGGCACAGTGTCCCACGGCTTTTTTTTTTTTTTAAGAGAAGGAAGGACAGGGAGGAAAAAGTATTTTAAGGAAGGAAAAGAAGCAGAAAGCACTTAAAAAAAATTTTTTTCTTGTAGTAATTATTCTACACATTAAAATAATTTCCTATCCCTAGGTTCCCCATTCCTTAGATATATTTCAGTACATCATGCCCTCCACCACATCACCAAGTGTTCTTCCCCATTGTCCAGTGGGTTCTGCCACCATTTGCCCCCACCCACCCCCTTCCCTTTTGGTGACCTCAGTTCTGGTTATGTTTCATCTGTTCCTTTGTTTTGTCTCTTCACATTCCACCTATGAGTGAGTTCATCTGATATCTAGCTTTCTTCTTTTGATTTGTTTCACTTAGCATAACCCCCTTTAGTTTCATCCATGTTGATTTAAATGACAGGGTTTCATCTCTTTTAAGGCTGTGTAGTATTCCATTATATATATGTACCACATCTTCTTTATCCATTCATCTGATGTTGGGCACTGAGGTAGCTTCCAGTTCTTAGCTACTGTGAATAGGGCCGCAATAAACATGGGGATACATACATCTCTGCAGATGGGTGCTTTTGTATCTTTTGGGTAGATGCCTACAAGTGGAATGACGGGATCATATGGGATTTCCATCTTCAGTTTTTTGAGAACTCTCCAAACTGTTCTCCATAGGGGTCATACCAATTTGCACTCCCACCAACATTCCAAAGGAGGAAGCACTTTTTTAAAAAAGAAATGTTACAGGCAGGAATGAAAGTGAGCAGAGGAGGCAGGCAGGAAGAGAGAGGAGGAAGAATTATTTTATTTATTTTATTTAGTGTTCATCTTGGTTGTTCCCACCAGGACACAAACCCAAGTCCTTGGGATGTCTGTGGTGCAATTGCTACTCCACCAGGATATGCCAGGAAGTGCTTTTATTTATTTGTCTATTTGTTTCAGCTGTTCCCTATCTACCTCCTCAATCCAGGGTTGTGAATCTGGGTCCTTGGATTTTACATGGTCTACACCGCAGCCAAAGGCTTAGTGCCTGAGTCACCAGGGCATGCCTCCAGGTCAACTTTAAATCAGGATCATTAAGGTCTTGGTTTACAATTGTCCTCCTGATTTGTTTTTTTGTTTTTACAGAATTTTAGCCAACAGAGTGAAGTCCGCATGGTTTAGGAAACCACCTACAGAAACTTCTTTCCTGAGTTTTAACATGAGGACTGAAAGGAGCAGGCTCAGAGGTCCAAATGAGACCAGGGGTCCCTATTTGTAAAGAGTCAGACACCTAAAGGCTAAGAGACCCTGGGGACCTGCTAAGGGCCTCCCCCTGGAAGCCCACAGAGTGCCTCTGTGGGCATTAGAACAGGATGCCCTTTCTCAGTACACATTGTTGCCACCTGCCCGGCCACTACTGTAATCAATAGACAAATGTCCCATGGCTCTGTGGGAAGGGCACCTCTTAGAGGCAAGGCCACAGCACTGCACCACCCTCCAGCCAATGACCAGGTACTGTGTATCCATCTGCACTGGCCAGGTTGTAATATCCAATTGCCCATGCCACCATTTGCTTTTGTCTAACAAGTAGGATTTCTAAAATTTTATTGTGGTGATTTTTTTCTCCTTGGACTTCTATTTACAAAACTAATTCTTAAGTAAAGGCTTTGACTTTAATCATAATTATTAGCATAAGAGCCTACCTGTATGACCTAGCATCCCCCCAAAAGTGGATTTGTAATTCCAAACCTTTCTATATCTTTGGATTATGATAAAGTACTGTAGGCAAGCCGTAAAGCCAGCAAATGTTCATAAAAGGTGACAGCAACCCTCCCTTATAAGGGCTCAGGAGTGCCACAAAGGCCACACCCTTTCTTGCCATTCTACCTCAGATTAGCACGTAGGAGAGTTTATACTAGAAATTGCTGGACTTGAACTGAATTTTATTTTCCAGCCGTGGGCAGGGTTAAGTGTAGCAAAAGTGGTTGGCATTGCTTCATTCTGTGGGTTCATGATCAATTTATGCAGGTTTTCGGTAGTAAACAGACCGATTGAATCTCTAAAAGTCCTTGATATACTTTGGAATGTGGTATTAAACTGGTTCACTGCTTGAAGTTCAGTACAAGGCAGGGCTCCAAAGGTGTTGAGTTTCTGAAACCTCCAAAGAATTTCATCGTTGGGTGGATGTATTTGCAAGATGATCTTGGATGGAGCAACTTTAGTACGTTGCAGAATGCTTTGTGCAGTGGTTAGCGAGAGAACATGTCATATGCGCGATCTCTTCTTATGTTTACAACTTGGACTAAGGATGTGATGACACAGACTTCTTGGCAGTGCAGGCCTTGCCAGAGTGCAGTGGGACAAGTTGGAGACAAGGGTCTGTCTGTCTGGACTCCGACGTGTCCCAGCTTGGACTTTCTGGCGGCCATTTACCACACACGCCCCCAGGGTTTCCCTACCTGAGTTCATCACCTCTGCTGCTGATCACAGGCTCAGCTCCAGCATTAGACCAATTTTACCTGATGATCCAGAAAAACAAATTTATCAAAAATGTGACTGATGGAGTTATTTAGTATGACTCGATGAGAGACCTGTACTGTTTTGACCTCGCCTCTCCCTCAGCTGAATAACCTGGTCTAGGACAGAAGAAAGGAAGCTTTTGTCTGCAAGCCCTGCTGCTTTCTGGGTATTGTGACTGATACTCCTACAAAGCAAGGACAGCCCAAAGGTGGCTCAACCTCAACCCTCCCTCTTCATTCTCACTCCTCTCCCTTCCCCTTTCCTCTTCCTCTTTTCATGCGCCCATTTCCCTTCTTCCTTTTTAAATTTCAAACAATTAAATTGTCCCTCTTAATCATAGAATGAATGGCTAAAAAATTACGTCAGCTTTAAAAGTTCAGCATGAAACTTTCTTAAAGAAAGGTAGCAGGTAGGAATAAAGGCAAGTAGGCAAGGAGGTAGAGAGGAGGAAGCAGCATTTTATTTTGTTTTTATTTAGTAGTTAATCTTGGTGGTTTCCCCAACCCCAGACACAAATCTGGGTCCTTGGCATGTGTGCGGCCTGTGCTCGGCTGGAGGCCATGGACCCACCAATGCGTGCCAAACGTGAAACACAAACGACTAAGCTTCCAAAGTTCTGAACGACACATAATCACTGCACCAGGACCCCTCAGCCTTGTGCAAAACAGGAAACTTTCTTGCATTCAGCTGCCATTCTGTCACCTGTGCTCTGTGGATGTGTGACTCAGGTAGAGCTAAGTTGTTAAACTGAGATAAATGCACACACACAAAAAAAGTGCCTTCTTACACTGAGTCAGCTTCCCCCTTCCTAGACAGAACTTAGAGCCCCAAAACTGTTGAGTCTAAGTTGAAAGACAAAAAGAAGCAAGGTTTTGCCTAAGTAGAAGGTTGTTCCCACTTCTAGCTTTCTTATTCCATCAAAACTAAATTTTCAAAATCCAGACAGCTCTAAAACCTTCTGATGGATTCTTTTTTCAATTTGCGTGTGTGTGTGTGTGTGTGTGTAGGAGGAGGAGGAAAAAAAACTTCACTTTATTTTTAGTTGTTTATCTTGGTTATTCTCCTGGCCCTGGGTTCTTTGGATATCTGTGACTTTTGCTGGCTGGAGGTGGTAGGCTTAATGGCTAAACCGCCAGGGCGCACTTTTTTTTTTTTTTTTTTTTTTTTTTTTTTTTTTTTTTTTTTTCAGTAACTTTCGTACATTAAAATAAAGTCGTATGTATAGGTTCCCCATATGTACAGTTTCCCTATTCCTAAGATATATGTCAACACACCCTGCCCTCCACTAAATCACCAAGCATTCTTCACCATTGTCCGGTGGGCTCCACCACCACTTGCCCCCCTACCCCCACAATTCCCTATTCATAACCTCAGTTCTATTGCAAGTGTCCAAAGGTTGGATTTGTTTCACCTGTTCCTTTGTTTATCCACATTCCGCCAATGAGTGAGACCATCTTGTGTCTTATCTTTCTTCTTTTGACTTATTTCACTTAGCATAAGCCCCTATAACTCCATCCAGGTTGATTCAAATGACAGGATTTCAGCTTTTCTAAGGGCTGTGTAGTATTCCACTGTGTATATGTACCACATCTTCTTTATCCATTCATGTGATGTTGGGGACTTCAGTAGTTTCCAGTTCTTAGCTATTGTGAATAGGGCTGCGATAAACATTAATTCATTTTTTTTTTTTGGCTACAAGTCATCTTGAAAGAGGGTTCAAAGACCACATTATTTCAAGTGAGTGCCTACTCTGTGCAGGCACGATATATTGCGTCAGGTGGTCCTGTGGAGTGGGAACTGTTACCCTGGGTGCATATAGAAGCTAAGAGAAGTGACCAACCCACTCGTTTTTGACCAACCTCCAAACTCTTTTCTTCTCCCCACTCAGTGCCAAGGAAGATGCCATTTGGAGGGCAAGAAGGTGAGCTTGGTTCTGGTCAATAAGTGTTTACTGGGCACTTGCTGTGTGCCAGGCACTGGGCTTGGCTCAGAGGCAAAGGCAAGTAAGACATGGCTCTGCCAAAGATCTTATGCCCAGAGACCGCATTGACCGCTGTAGAGTCCTTCGTGTTCCCTTACATAAAGCAAATCTCGTGTGGCCTTCAAGGGGCCTGCCGGTCTCACAAATGTCCTTCTGCGCTCTCCTCTCCCCAGCCTGCACTGCCCACCTGGCACCGCTACAGATGGGTCACTCTGTCTGCAGGACCACCCAACAAAGGCATGGGGGTAGGAAGTAAGGGACCCTGTGTTCAGGGAGCTGTGGGAGGTTCCTGCAACCAGGGTCTCATGTCGGTGCACATTCAGAAGGCAGCTGAGGGCCAGATGAAGAGAGGATTGCCTTCCTTATGAAAGTTTCGAGTTTTATTTGTAGGTGACTAGTCCTTGGGTGCATAAGCAATATTTCTTCAGGCCTCAGCAACCTGGGGACCAAAACAAAGTCCTAAAGATTTGAATGCTTCCAGTCTGCTGGCTTGAGGACCCTACAGCATAACAGTAATACCTTGGCCTCTGCCAGTTATTTCTGGGAAACAACAGGGTTACCTCATATGGGCATCCACAGCCCATATGCTGGATCACCTAGCAAATTCAGACCTGAGTCTACTTATGCTGTGTAAGTCTATGGCAAGGAAGGCAGTTCAGCTCACTGGGGATGCAAGGGATGTGCTCAGCATTTGGGGATGGGACAGAATGGGAGTCTGCATCCCCTATGGACCAGTTCTGAGCCTGAAACTGAGAACGAGGCATAAGAAGCCATCCACTTTGGGTGTTGGGAATAGGCTGAAGAAATTCTGGATCTCCTGTCAGCCTGAACTAGGCAGGCCTGGAGGTTGCAGAGACAGCAGCAGTAATCCCACCACAAGAGTAGATGAAGGCATCAGGTTTCAGAGCTGCATCATAGATTCAGGACTCCCAAACTTGGGGACAGAAAGCAGCAGAGGGGTTGGAGTCTCAGGAAGAACCAGGCCTCCTGGGAGTCACTCTGAAAGCATCAGTGGTACTGGGACACAGAGCTGGGTGAGAGGGTCTTGGTGCAGGGTGGAAAGAGGACCAGCACTGCAGTGATCTGAGCAGGAGCCCCTGAAGGAAACTTACACAGAGCACTGCCATAACCAGGAGGCAGCCAGGGGGACTCCCCACTCTACCAGCCCCACCCTGTACCACTCTGGAGCTACAGGATCCACCCTGCAGAAATCCTGCCCTCAGGTTTAAAGAAAGAAGAGAGTCACCTAGAACGGAGGAAGTTTGAATAACTACCCACAGTGCCACCCTGTGGGTAGAGGCAGAACTGTCTGATTGTTGATTGTGGGCCAGTTACAAGGTCATTGTCACCATTTAGACCTGGGACACTAGAGAAAAGCTCACCATCCCTCACACAGACTCCAACCCATTAACTGAACTCTCAGACTCCAACAGAGAGTCCACCGAAGAACTTCAACAAACTTAACCAGTGGTGACATCACAAAGCTCAAGAAATTCCAGTGTTCAAACCAAGATCCAGGCTTATTTGGTGCAAGTCAATAACCTACACAGGTCCATTTCTGCAGGGAAAACTAACCCACAGAAACATAAACAGAATATCAAACAGAACGAAAACACAATTATAACCTGAATACAACAGACACATGCAAACTACCTGAGGATAAATTTAGAGCAACCTTTGATAAACATACACATGGAAATCAAGCAAACAATAAAGGGGAAAAGGGACAACGAAAAAGAAAGAGAAGAAATGAAGTAAGATATCAAAGATATGAAGCAAGGTATCAAAAAAAAAGAACAACATAATAGCTGAATTAAAGAAATCAATAGAGGGATTCAAGAATGGATAAATGAAGCCTCCAGTAGAATCAGTGAGCTAGAAGATAGGGCAGAGCAATGGACTCAAACAAACAAAGACAAAAAGAATGACAAGAAATGAAGAAAGCATTTGCTGACCTATGGGATAACATGAAAAGGAACAACATTTGCATCACAGGGGACCTAGAAAGAGGAGAGAGAGAAAAGGGAGCAGAAGCTATATTTGAAGAAATAGCTGAGAACTTCTCTAACCTGAGGAATGAAGCAAGCCTCCAGACTCAGGAAGCTCAAAGAGTTCCAAACAGACATACACCTAGATATGTTGTCCTCAAAATATCAAAAATACAAGATAAAGAATCTTAAAAGCAGCTAGAGGAAAAAAGAGCCACATGCAAAGGAAGTCCTGCTAATGTCAGAGAATTTCTCAACTGAGACTCTGCAGACCAGAAGGGAATGATGTTTAAAAGTGCTGAAAGAATAGGATTTTCAGCCTAGTATATAATACCCTGCAAGATTATCATTTAGAGCTGAAAGAATGATAGAAAGCTTTTCAGATAAGCAAGAATTAATGGAATTCACCACCATGAAACCAACCCTACCAAAAAAAAAAAAAAAAAAAAAATCTAAGGAAGCTCTATAAAGTATAAAGAAACCACAATGAAAAACAGTAAGACAGCAAAATATAAAACATGGGGAATAGAAGGAAATAAAAATGTGTATGGTTAGAATGAATGCAAGATTAATCTGCTTTTAAAAAATAGGAAATGAACATAGAATTATTTTTTACATTTTTTTTTGTAGTAACTATTCTACACATTAAAATAATTTCCTATGTATAGGTTCCCCATTCCTTAGATATATTTCAACATACCATGCCCTCCACCAAATCACCAAGTGTCCAGTGGGCTCCACCACCATTTGCCCCCACCCGCCCCACTCCCTTTTGGTAACCTCAGTTCTGTTGTAAATGTTTCAGGGTTGGTTATGTTTCATCTGTTTCTTTGTTTTGTCTACTCACATTCCACCTATGAGTGAAGTCATCTGGTATCTATCTTTCTTCTTTTGATTTGTTTCCCTTAGCATAATCCCCTCTAGTTCCATCCATGTTGATTCAAATGATAGGGTTTCAGCTCTTTTAAGGTCTGTGTAGTATTCCACTGTATCTGTGTAGCACATCTTCTTTATCCATTCATCTGATGTTGGGCACTTAGGTAATTTCCAGTTCTTAGCTTGTGAATAGGGCTGCAGTAAACATGGGGATGTACACATTTCTGCACATAGGTGTTTCTGTATCTTTTGGGTAGATGCCCAGAAGTGGAATGATGGAATTATATGGGATTTCCATCTTCAGTTTTTGGAGGAATCTCCAAGCTGTTTTCCATAGGGGTTGTACCAATTTGCACTCCCACCAACAGTGTAAAGGTGTTCCCTTTTCTCCACATCCTCACCAGCATTTGTTGTTTCCAGACTTTCAGATAATAGCCATTCTTTCAGGTGTCAGGTGATATCTCATTGTTGTCATAATTTGCATTTCCTTAATAGCCAGCAAGTAGGAACATAATTTCATATGCCTATTGGTCATCTGCATGTCCTCTTCAGAAAGCTGTCTCTCCAATTCCTCCTCACATTTTTTGACTGGATTGCCTGTTCTTCTGCTGTTGAGTTTTATGAGTTCTTTCCGTATTTTAGATATTAAGCCTTTGTCGGAAATAATTGAATGCAAATATCTTCTCCCAGTTAGTAGGTTTCCTTTTGGTTTTGGTGATGTTTTCTTTTGTTGTGAAGACGCTCCTTAGTTTTATGTAGTCCCAGTTGTTTATTTTTCTTTTTGTTTCCCAACATAGCATTCTTAATGCTAATCTCAGGTAAACCTCAAACCATATCTCCAGGGAAAAAGCAAAGAAGAAAACAAAAAGGGAAACCAATCAAAACATAACTACACCCAACCTACCTAAGAAGAGAAAGAGAAGAACAAAGACACTATCTGCAACAACACCCAGAAGACAAATTACAAAATGGCAATAAACAGCTACATATCAATAATCACCCTAAACTTTAATGAACTGAACTCACCAATCAAATGACAAAGTAACTGAATGGATTAAAAAGCATAACCCTACCTTCTGCTGCATTAAGGAAACTCACCTTTTTTCAAGATAAACATAGGTTCAGTGTCAATGGTTGAAGACAATCTTACAGTCGAGTGGCAACCAAATAAAAAGGAACAGCTATATTTTTGTTAAATAAAACAAACTTCCAACTGAAAAGCATAACAAAAGACAGAAATGGACATTGTTTAATGCTTAAGGGGTCAACCGGCAATAAGATATAACGCTTATTAACATATGCGTCAAATGAAGAAGTATCAAAATATATTAAGCAAGTATTATTAGAACTGATGAGAGACTTTGTTGCTGTTGATATAGCAACAAAATAATAGTAGGAAACTTCGACACCCACTTAGACAATGGACAGATCAACCAGGCAGAAAATTAACATGGAGACAGCAGCCTTGAATGACCACTTGGAACAGATAGGTCTAATAGACATGCACTGAACACTTCAAAAGCTATAGATTTCACTTTCTTAAGTGTGGATGGAACTTTCTCAAGGATAGATCATATATTGGGACACAAAACATGTCTCAACAAATTTTTAAAAATTGAAGTCATACCAAGCATCTTCTCTGACCACAATAACTTAAAGGTAGAAATCAACCACAAATAAAGCTGGAAGACCCCAAATTAATTGGAGACTAAGCAATATGCTTCTGAATGACTCTTAGTTAAAAGAGGTAATCAAATAGGAACTTAAAAAATACTTGGAGACAAATGAGAATGAAGACACAAGCTACCAGAATCTATGGGATGCAGCGAAAGCTGTACTAAGAGAGAAGTTCACCTCAAGAAACAAGAAAAATCACAAATAAACAACTTAACTCTACATTTAAAGCAACTAGAGAAAGAAAATTAAAAACAAAAATCAGTAGAAGAAAGGCGATAATAAAATTCAAGCAGAAATAAATGAAGCAGAAAACAAAAAGTCCAGTAGCTCAATGAAACCAAAAGTTGGTTCTTTGAAAAAATAAAGTTGACAAACCTTTGGCTAGACTCAAGAAACAAGAGAAAACTCTCATAATTAGAATAAGAAATGAAAGGGAAGATGTTTCAGCCGATAACACCAAAATATGGAGCATCATAAGAGACTACTAATAAACTGGAAGACCTTAAGGATATGGACAAATTTTAGAAAAATACAGTCTACCAAGATCAATCCTGAAAGAACTGGAACACCTAAAAAGAACAATCACAAGAAAGGAAATTGAAGAGGTAAACAAAAATCTCCCTAAAAATAGAAGCACGGGACTTTCCTAATGAGATTTTACCAAACCATCAAAAAAGATTTAATAACGATTTTTCTCAAACTTTTCCAAAATATTGAAAAACAGGAAACACTTCCAAACACTTTCCATGAGGCTAACATCATGCTGATACCAAAAACCGATAGACATCACCAAGAAAGACAATTATAGACCAATATCTCTAATGAACACAGATGTAAAAATTTTCAACAAAATATTAGCAAACCAAGTCAAATAATGCATCAGAACAATAATCTATCATGACCAAGTGGGATTTATCCCAGGAATACAAGGATGGTTCAACACATATAAATCTAATAATGTGATATGTCAGCAACAGCAAGGAGAATAACCACATGATCGTATCAATAGATACAGAGAAAGCTTTTGGCAAGATCTAACACCCATTTATGATAAAAAAAAATGCTGTATAAAATGGAGATAGAAGGTACATACCTCAACATAATAAAGACCTCCAAGCACCGAGCTGCAGGCCATGCCAGGAAGCCCTTGCACTGTGGGTCCATCCCTGAAGAAGGCTTGCAAGTGCTGGGACATGATGAGTTGAGTCCAAGGCCATGAGTGGAAGGGGTGGAAGGGGACAGAGGCAGAAGAACACTTAGACAGGGACCCTGGCCAACTGTGGGTCTGGACACCCAACGTTTAGGCAGCCACCCCAGATGATGTGGCTGAAACCACTACAGCCACCTGCTCTGATGGGAACCAGCTGAGGCCCAGGTCCAGACAACAAACCCACAGCCAACATTATAGTCAATGGTCAAAAATTGAAAGCATTTCTTCCAAGGTCAGAACTAGACAAGGCCATCCACTCTCACTACAGCTATTTAATATCGAACTGGAAGTCTCATTCAGAGCAATTAGACAAAAAAAAGAAATGAAAGGAATCCAAATTGGAAAGAAGGAAGTAAAACTGTCATTATTTGCAGATGACATGATTACATATATTGAAAACCCTAAAACTGTCAAAAAACTACTAGAACTATTCAACGAATACAGTAAAGTGACAGGCTAAAAAAAAAATGCAAAAAATCCATTGCATTTGTACACAAACCACATGCTATAGAAGAAAACGAAATCAAGAAAACCACACAGTTTAAAATAGAAGTAAAAAAGTCAAATATCTTGGAATATGCTTAAAAGAGGTGAAAGATCTGTACAATGGAAACTATAGGTCCTTAAAAGAAATAGAGTAGGATACAAAGAGATGGAAAGACATCCCCCACTCAAGGTTGGGAAGAATCAGCATTGTTAAAATGGTCATCTTACCTAAAGCAGTATGCAAATTTAGTGTAATTCCTATTAAAATCCCATGGGCTTATTTCCAAGAAATAGGACAAAACAGCTTAAAATTTGTAAGGAACAGCAAAGGACACCAAATAGCTAAAGCAATTATGAGGAAAAGAGAACGAATCCAGAGGGAAGGGAAGATACTCCCAGACATTGAGCTATTCTACAAAGTGATAGTGATCAAAACAGTATGGTACTGGAATAATAACAGAGGCACAGATTAGTGAAATGTAACTGAATCACCAGAAACTCATTCACACACATATAATCAGTTAGAGGAACCAAAAGCATACAATATTGAAAGACTCTTCAATAAACGCTCTTGGGAAAACTGGACAGTCACATACAAAATAATGAAGCTAGACCACTCATTAAGACCATTCACAAAAACTAACTCAAAATGGGCTAGAGACATGGACATAAGACCAGAAACCATACAATTCTTGGAAGACAACATAGAAAAGACTTTCCATGACATTAGCCTAAGAGAGGTCTTTGGAGACTCAACTCCAGTATCGAGAAACAAAAAAGAAAAATAAACAACTGGGACTACATCAAACTAATAAATTTCACAATGAAAGAAAACATCACCAAAACAAAAAGACAACATACTAACTGGGAGAAGGGGCTTAATTTCGACAAGGGGCTTAATATCCAAAATACACAAAGAACTCATAAAACTCAGTAACAGAAAAACAGGTAATCCAATAAAAAATGGGAGGAGAAATTGGAGAGACATGTTTCTAAAGAGTATATACAGATGGGGAACAAGCACATGAAAAGATATTCCTACTTCCTGGCTATCAGGGAAATGCAAATGATAGCAACAATGAGATACCACCTTACACCTGGAAGACTGGCTATTATCCAAAAGTCTGGAAATAACAAATGTTGGCAAGGATGTGGAAAAGGGGGAACACTTTTACACTGTTGGTAGGAATGCAAATTGGTATAACCCCTATGGAAAAGTTTGTGGATTCCTAAAAAAATTGAAGATGGAAATCCCATCTGATTCCACCATCCCACTTCTGGGTATTTACCCAAAAGATAGAAAAGACTAATTCATAGAGAATTATGCACCCCCATATTTATTGCAGCCCTATTCACAATGGCTAAGAACTGGAAATTACCTAAGTGCCCAGTATCAGATGAACGGATAAAGAAGATGTGGTGCATGTACACAGTGGAATACTACACAGCCCTTAGAAGAGATGAAATCCTGTCACAAATCAACATGGATGGAACTAGAGGTGATTTTGCTAAGTGAAATAAGTCCAAAGAAGAAAGATACCAGATGACCTCACTTATAGATGGAATGTGAAGAGACAAAACAAAGGAACAGATGAAACAAAACCAACCCTTGGACACTTGCAATAGAATTGAGGTTACAAATAGAGAATAGGAAGGTTTGGGGGAACAAGAGGTGGTGGTGCCCCCTGGACAGTGGTAAAGAACACTTGTTTTGGTGGAGGGCAGGGTGTGCTGACATATCTGTCTTCATCTCTCTCTCTCTCAGGCTGTTTCAGAGGTTCAAGGAGAACAGAGCAGAGTAATTTCAGGTGGGGATTGGAATAGGCACTGGCAAGATGCAGAACTAGGAATTCCTTGGTCAATGGAAGCCAATTCTGATGAATCCTCTTTGGTACTGAGAGCAGAGGAGAAGCTAATGACCAGGAAAGGGTGTGAAGAGCAGGTTTTGCAGAGGAGATGAGTTCGGGTCTTTGATTTTTTCTTTCCCATATTGACATCCAAACTCTGAAGAGGATTCTGGTAAATACCTCTATCATGTCACCAACCTTAAGAGCTGGACGTGGAGATTTGGGTATCATCAGCACATTTCAGAAAGACTCTGCTGGCTTTGTGCCTCTGGCCCCAGCTTCATTCTGTCCACTGCAACTGGATTGATCTGTCTAAAAGCATCCTCTTCATACCTGTTTGCTTCCCAGGCAGAGAAGCTCCATGACTCACTCTCTGGACTGCAAAGGGCTAACACTTTGGCCTGCAGTGCCAGGCAGCCCTCTGTCCCATCCCTGCCTTCCTAGATCAGAACTCATTAGATCACAAGTCACAGGAGTCCTATGCAAATGAGCTTAGGTCACCAGGGGCACTCACCCATTGACACAGCTAGCAGGTGCTGGGGGAGTGCAGGCCCCTGAGCACCTCCCCACTGCTCCTCTCCTCTCTGCATGCTGCTGTCCTTCTCTCAGCCCACCTTCCCACCCCTGGCAGGAACATGAGATAAAGCTGCTGCCATACTTCAAGTCTCCTAGTGTCACCAGAGTGGGTAATATCTTTTCCACTCAGTTCCATTAGAAAAATCCAGGAAGTCATGCCCTGGTGGAGTAGTTAGGTCCACCGCCTCCAGCTGAACGCAGTCCACATATATCCCAAGGACCAGAGTTCACCTCCTGGGGCCAGAAGAAACATCCAAGAGGAACAGCTAAATAAAATATATAAAATGCTTCTTCCTCTTCTCTCTTCCTGCCTGCCTCTGCTTATCTACATTTCTGCCTGCATCTTTTCTTTAAGAAAAGAAAAAAAAAAAGAATAGCTCCCAGAAGAACTCTTGATAGGACCGGTTTAGGTGGGGCCCACTTCCCTGGGTCAGCTAGCAATAGCCAGGAAGGTGAGTGCTGAACTATTCCCCATTTCTGGGGGACAGAGTGGGTGCTGGGTATGTATGCATCTATATATCACTGTAATGTGTATGTCACTGTGTACGTGTATGTGTGTGTTTAGTATTCATATATCGTGCACCCCCACTGTTGTACCTCTGCCTCCTTCCGTCCTCTCCTCAACCAGAACCTCTACCAACCAAGCCCCAAACACCTTTCCTGTTCTCAGGTTTGATCCTCAAGGGTCAAACCTGAGTCCCGTCGTTCTCTTTCCTCCTCCCCACCCGCCATGGAGCCATGGTGACTTTTTACATTTGACATAGGAGAAAACCACAGGACAGACAGGTGAGGTAACCTGCCACAGAGCAGGAGCAGCAGCCTAGAATCCGATGGTGTCTGCAGAGCTCAGGGAGGTGCTAAATTGTCTCTCAGTGTGTGGTCTTCCCAGAAACCTGGGGTAGGACCAGGGTTGTCATCCCCTGCTAGCAGCTGAGAGTTGGCAAATTGCTTGGCGCTGGTAGTCAGTGACTGTGAAATGGTGCCTCTGCAGTCTTTCCCTTTCCTCCCCGGCCTGGAGACAGGATCTGTGCTGGTGATTTGCACAATTTAAAATTCTATGAGAACTGGGAAGCTTTTCTTACAGGCAGGGACAGAGTAAAATAAATATTAATTATAATGCAGATGCCATCTTTTTCTAATCCTCCAAACTGTCTCCTCCATGCAAATGAGCGTCTGCAGCCTCCTCTGGGTTTTCCCACAGAAGCCTGTGCAGGCACCTCACACAGCCCCGGATACAGGGATTACTGTGCCTGATTTGAAATGCAGGCGCTAATGTTACTCAGCCCTTGCAAGAGGAGACCCCAGTGCCATTCCTCCCAGGCTGGAACGGCTTTTTCTTCCTGGGAGAACTGTTGAAATGTGGGTTTCCGCAGTCATCAAGGTTCCCAGCACGTCAGTGGAGCTGGCTCTGCGCCTCCAGAATGTGTTTTCCAACCATCTCCCAGGCTCCGGCTATTCCGGCCTGTCAAAACCAGACTTGACTTGTGGGGCTGCAGAGATGTTCACTCCAGATTCAGAGTGATATGCATGATTTTTGGAGCCGACTTTAGCAAGTTAGGACTAGTCCTGGAGGGACTGGAAAACTGGGAGCAGGGTTTCTCCAGAGGATGGAAGAAACCTGTTGTGGGCAGCCAGCTCACAGTCAAGTGCCAGGCTGCTTCCTTAACTGCTTCCCTCCCTGACACGAACCCCTGTACCTCTGAGCACCAGCTCTTAAACCTCTGAGGGGAACCAGATGAGTAGCACTCCGTCTATGATGACAGTTAACAGTAAGTGCTGCCTGTGTCAGAGTTCTGCACTGAGTGCTCAGCAAACACTGACCATTTCATCCTTATTAACATCTCATTGCATCATTCTTATCTCCATCGTGCAGCCCAGGAGCCCTAGGCTGCTCGAGGGAGCATGAAGTCACAGCCTGGCCTATGGGCAGAGGGGATGCGCTGGCCCCTGCCCTCAAACACTGATGTCACCCTTGTTGCCTTTTACTAATCTGTTGATTATTAAAATGCTGTCAATGGGAAATATGTGCTAGACTCAGAGTTCCAGGAAAAGCAGCAATTGTAGTAACTTGTAAATTTTCTAACTGAATTTCTATTTGGTGGGGCAAGGGTGGGCCTCTTCCACTCCCTGCCTTTGCCCTGGTTATCAATTCACCTGCCTCTCGTCTCAGACCCAAAGGAGACTGGGATCAAGATGAAGCTTTAGAAGTGGAAGCCATGATACAATAGTTGCTAACCCTCCCTCTTGCCTCCCCTCCCTCCCTTCCTTTCTATTGTGCTGAGACTATACTCACTACCAGTTTATATACACCTGTATACTTTCCTTACACCCTCCCAAGCGAACCACTCCCAGGTTTCTGGTGGATCAAATTCAGGCACAAGTTGGAGTAGGAGCTATGGGTCCTGCCTGCATCTCCTCTCATGGTGGCCATGGGTGGATTTGGTCTTGGAATGAGCCTGGTAAGACCTGTGGGCAGAGTGTTCTTAATCAAAGCCTAGCAACTTCCCTTCCTGCAGAGGCGGTGCCCTGGCTGCTGAGTGCTGGGCAAGTCAGGATGGCCAGAACCCAGAGCCCATGCTGGTGCAGGAGACCCAGCTCAATCTCCATCCCTTGCCTCCCCCCACTCCCTACTCCTCCCCTCAAGATAAACTCAGAAAACAACGAATCAGACTTGCCTAATTCAGCAACCATATTAGAGAATTGGAGCTTGAAGAAAAGGTTGTGTTACTATAATATGGTCATTAACATGTACAGCCCGTGTGAGAGATTGAGTATTCATGAGTTTCCATGCTATCTCTCTCTGCCTGGCAGTGTGGTTAAGAATTTTATATGCAACAGTCTTTCACTCCATGTTGTTCTGGAGAGTCTGCTGTCTTTTCCCAGATGCCCTCTGTCCCATGACAACAGGAATTAAGAATGACTTGGGTCTAGCAAGTCCTGGAGGCACATTGAATTCAGAGGATGTCTCCAGAAAGAAATGTGAAAGAGTGAGAAAACAGGAACTGGGAGAAAAGGCTCCAGGAAGTGGGCTGGATCGTAAGGATGGGTTTGTGTCTCCTTTTCCAGTAGAGGAGGCTGCAGTTGATCTGAGACCTGCACTATTCTTTGTCCTCAAGCTTAATTGTAGCCTATATGTAAAGATAATAGTGTATTCTGAATACTAGATAAGAACTTTTGTCCCCTTTGCTCATTCTGAGAAAGGTGGGAAGATTCTTGGGAGGCATGAGTAGAATCAGTCAGCATTTCAGAGGATACCGATGACCACACGCATTGGGCTAAAATCATTGTCAAGGCACTATTGTGTTGTCTTTAAATCGCTGCCATTCACTTTGTGGTCGAGACCAGTCCCAAAACTAGCCTCGGTCATGACTGAAATGGCTGCATTTCAGGGAAAAATTCAAATTCCTCCCACATGGCAGCAGGGGAGTGTCAGACGTGGAAGCAAAAGTTCTGTTGCTTTGGGGAAAGCCAACATAATTCTGCCAAATATCACAGACATGTGTGACCCATCTTCTGAAACAGGAACCTTGTTCTTGGTCCCCAAGGTACACAAATATCAACCATAGTGCTCTCAAGATACAAATGGCTATATTTTGCCAAATTTTCTTATATGGTCACTCTTCATCAACCATGGGGTTGAGAGCCCCTTAAAGTTCTTACCTCTAGCAACAAAATCATAGTTAACCAGGTCAAGTTCTCAAGAAATATAGGCACTTGGAGAAAAATAGCAACAGTGGTATTCTTAATTAAAACAGTAAGTAAAAGGTCTAGAAAGCTTCCACCCCCCAAAATAACCATGATTTAGTCATGAGGATAATAACTATATGTGGTGACTTGAGGGAGGTTGCTGAGCAGAGGCTCCCAGCAGCCACCCTGATGCTCTTTACTGTGATAGAACCCAGCCCTCAAGGCTTGAATGGAGGAGTATTTTGTAACTGCTTGCTCCCTTCAAGATTGCTCTCTTCATCTCCCTCCCTGTCTCTCCCCCATCTTCCTTCCCCTCTAAACCACAAGTCCAGGCAGTTGTGAACTTCAAGCTTTTTAGAAATTATGTGGGAGATTAAGGGCCTATTTTTTGAAATCTGATCTTCTCTCTCAAGTTACTGGGGAAGGTCAGTTTTGCTAATCTCCTTTCCATTCCTCTCTAGATGCTTCTCTCCAGCGCCCCTGTCTCCAGAGTCCACAGTTGGGGTGTGGGGTGGGGTGAGGCGGTGGGAGTGAGGGCGGGGAGAACAATAATCGTTTTTTCTCTGTGGAACTAGGACAGAAGCAACAGGGTGACTGCTTTTCTGTATTTGGTAACAATTGCAAAATAATATCTCAAAATATGGAGTGAAAGATGGTTGCATATAAAATTCTTAACCACACACACATAACAAAGAGCAAGCCCACTGTGCTGTTTATGAGAGAAGCTGAGAAAGAGAGGGGCAGCTTGTATGTGGAAATAACAGTGTGTGTCGGGCAACATGAAGGAAGGAGAATGCAAGAGAAACAGGAAATAACTGTGATTTTGGGTGAATATAGTTTCAGTAGAAGATTATACAGCAAATTGGACCTAGTGATTTCTATAGTGTATGAGATTCCAAGAGAAAGTCAGCCCAGGGTGCAGCACTGGCATAAAGACTGTCAGGGTGCCTAAGTGGCAGCTGAGGTCACAGGCTGGATTAGGATTTAATTCAGCTGCCAGTGACAGGAACACCCAAAATAACAGGCTTAAGCTCGGTAACATGGCAGCCTGAAGAGGGCAGTCCGGGGCTAGCATGTCCACAGTTGTGATGGATCCGGGCTCTTTCGGGCCTTCTCCTCCCTCATTCCAACCATATGACTTACTCCTCATGATCCAGGGTGGTTGCTACAGCTCCAGCCATCACATCTCAGCTTAGAAATCCACCCCCAACACTTTAGTTTACCCCTCCTTGGCCAACACTTAGTCATGTGGGCCCATTTCTCTCTAAGAGAGAGACATTGAGGTTTGTCAGCCATTACCTGTGTAATTACATGCACTAAAATAGGGCTTCAGATATCTGAGAGAGGAGAATCTCCATAACTAAGGAAAGTCATAGACATTCCTCATCTTGAAATTCAGTGAATGCTCAGTACCTAATAGTTCAGCTTGAGGGCCATGGGGAAGAAGACAGATGGGTGATTGTTCTCAGGAAACTTACACGCTCTAGCAGGAGCAAAACAGGCAGTAGACTAACAGGAAATGTGGCCTGTTGACAATCTATCCTACACACAATTCTTTCCAGTGAGCTGTCTTAGATGTAATTAATGACTGGTGCAGTGACACCACTGCTGATGCCTGCAGGCATCTTGTGCAGTCACCAAGGGCGTCTCTTTGATACAAATTCAGTTCATCAAACATTTAAGAGAGCCTGCCTTGTGAGAAGAGTGGTGGGGAAGAGGAGGAAGAAGCCATCAGTGAGTTGTCAGCACCTCACCTTGAAAATGGCCCCTGAGTCATTCAGCCAGCACCTTCCAAGGCCAGCATGACCAGAAAAATTCCAACTGTAAAGTCCCAAATCTGTTTTTGCTTTCTCTCTTTTCGGGTGGCAGAGTTGGGCTTCTTTCCTTGCTAAGGTGCAGAGCGATTATGATCAGGAATAATTTTGCAGTTCTTATGGACTTTTGAGGCCCAGCTGGAGAAACTGGGAAAACGCTAGGACACAACCTTTTCCTGCTCCTGTGATTTTCAGTCTGTGGTCCCTGGGTCCAGTCTTGCTGGGCAGGCGTCCCAGTTCAGTTTGCCTGTTGTAAGTGGGTGTGGATTCTAAATTAAATCTGGAGCCAGTGTTGCCCACCCAGAACCTCTGCCTCGGTGGCTGTGCCATGACCCCATCAGCAATTCTCAAACTATCTGAGGTGAAATACCAGCTTTTTGTTGTATGTTTTCCTTCCCAGTCTGTCACAAGAATGAAAGATTAGAAAGATGAAAAAGGCATGCCAGCTTAGGCTTTCATTTTTAGATTTTAGAGACATTAAAATCACCCGTCCGGTTGCTCTAAATGTTTCTAAAGGCATCCTCAGTTCCAGAACTGGACAAGGAATGCAGGGCCATTACTGCCAGCCTGGTGACTGCCCTCTGGCAGCACTGTCCTGCAGGCCTGGGACCTAGGGCCACTTGGGGACTGCTGTCCTTCCAGCACCTTGTTCAGTTCCCAGGACAGATAGGAGAAAAAGGAAGGCCCCCCAGGGCCTAGATGTGCCTCAGGCCCCACACATGTCTCCCTTGCCCCTTGTCTAACTCCCTCATGCTCCTAATGGCTGCCTGAGGGGACTGATAAAAGCAGCAGCTTGACTGACTCTGCAGCCATTGCCCCTGGGCAGGTGAAAATTTCACTACACATTTGTCGCCAGAGAAATGAAAGGTCACGCTAACTGTAATCTTCTCCAGACTCCCTCCTGAACAGGACCCTTGACACAGACTGGTTTGATTAGCAGAGCAGCCAACAGACTGGCTGCTGACCAGCCTGGGCAGGTGGGAAGTGACTGGTAACACTGTGTTACACCTGTGTTGCAGTTTTCCAAGGACAGGCACATCATGGACAGGACCCCCGAGAGGCTGAAGAAGGAGCTGGAGGAGGAGCTGCTGTTGAGCAGTGAAGACCTGCGTAGCCATGCCTGGTACCACGGCCGGATCCCCCGACAGGTACCATGTGTGTCGTGTGCCCCCCCTCCCCCCACCTTCCTCCAGCACAAACCTGCTGTTCCAGGTCACACCCACAGTGATGACCTTGCAGGGTCACATGCCAAGGCCACAGAGAAGCAGTCCCAGTTTAGCCAATAACAAATGCTATCAGGTGGCCTGTGGTGACTCACGGAGGCCTGACTCTAAGGAGACCTTGGGGAGAGCTCTGGTTAGGCATTCAGAGTACATTTCCACAGGCCCAGTAAGTGGATGGAGCAAAAGTAAGTGTTCTGTGTGGCCTGCAGACACGGAGCAGGCAGGAGGCAGCACCGTAGGGTTGTGACCTGGAGAAGTGGAGGGCAGGCTGTGGGAGCCTGCTTGCTTTTTAGGGCAGTGGCTTAATTTCAGGTGAAGAGGGAGTATCATCAGGCAGGTGGCACCAGCAACAAGGCGGCCTGTGTTCAAGTGGGGCCTATAGTTACTCAGCCTCCATCTTTCCCCTCACTGGTCCCCAGGCCTGGAGATGGGGAAGAAGACAAATTATACCAGTGGCCACAGACTCATGGTCTAGAATGTACTTTGGGTGATTGCTGTGAATGTTTTTTTAATTGAATAGCATAGAAATTGAAAAATGAAATAAATGCAGAATTGAGGGGTAGCATTTCCTTTGGGCTTCTCTTGTAATCTGATCTGTTGAGTCATCCACCCAGGACATCATGACCAGGAACCAGGGGGTGTGGGGAAAGGCATCATGTTGTGATTTTTTTTTAATGTATCTGATTTCTCAGCAGTATCAAATACTCTTTTTAAAAATTTTTTTAGTTTAAATGTGATTGCAGAAAATAAAGCAAAAAGAAGAAAATTAAGCTCTCACCCATAATTTTCCCTCCTAGAGATAACTCTCTATAAACATTTTGATATATATCCTCCCAGATTTTTCTAAATCAAGTATGAGATCATACTGCATGTATATTTTTGTAGCCCACTTTCTTCACTTAATGATAGACCCTGGGAATTTCCTCCTACTACAAAATATTCTTCTAGACCATTCTATCATTGTATGTATGTCCAGTGTGCATCTGCACCATTATTTATCGGGGACGCTGACCAACAGCCTTTAAGATAACCACCATGTTCATGTCTATAATTATTTCTTCAGGCTCAATTCCAAGAAATGGAGTCTCTGTATGAAACATTTTTAAGCAAAGATGCAATTTTAAAGCAACCATGGTAGTTTACTATTCTAAGCTAACTGATCAAATGTTGAAATGTCCTGGAAAAATGATCAAAATAGATAAAACTGATGACTATCACCATCATCTTTCTCCTTCTTATGATTACAAAATTTGTTTCCCACTTGCCTTAAGCATGAATTTTCAGCTATACATCATTCCAGATTACATGACTTAATACTGTCATGATAAAAACCATAGAGCTAATGCTTTATTCCTTGAGATCTTTATAGCTACTCTGTAGGTAATAAATAGTATTATCTCCCTTTTACAGATGATGTAACCAAGCCGCAGTGTTTACATAACTTGTCCTGAGTCACACGGCAAAGCCAGAAAGCAAACGCAGGCAATCTGGCTGCGGGAAGGACCTCACTAATGCAGTACAAGTTCTCCTGCTATGAACCTCAGTATCATCATAGTTAATGATTATTCAGCAGCTGTTGTACTGATACTTTGCATATATTATATATGCAGATAATAATCCTCCCATAACTCTGGGAGATGAGAGAACAGTGTGACTTTGTTCCAGGCCCACCGAGAGTAATCCGTGTACCCAGAACTCAGACTCGACTGCTTGACTTCTGCCAGTATGTGAACCTCTCCTCCCTTGGAGCAGGCCTGCAGAGGGACATCTGAGGAGAAGGTCTTGAAGACAATTACAGATTTCAGCAACCCCATTCCTCCCCCTGATGGAGACAGTGGTGTGGGTAGAGGAATCAGACTCACCAGACACAAGTCTTCTTATTTTTTATTCTCTGTCCTTTACACCCTTCGGGCATAAGGTTTATCTTCTCCCGACCACTCTGTTTGAAAGGACAGTCTATAAGCACGTCTTATCTCCCTTCCTGGTTTACTTTTGCCTGAGCTTTGTAGCATCTGATCTGCCCGACCTGTTGTTTCCTTGTCCTCACTAAAAGAGAAGCTCTCCAGTACAAACAGAAGGTCCTTGATGGTGGGGACCCTGGTCTGCTTCATTTGCTGCAGTAAACCCAGGGCTGACTTGACACGTGATAGGTGGTCAACCAGTAGTTGTTGAATGAATGGGCCACTTAAGATTTGGACTCGAGAAAAATACAGAGCTGATGGAGGGAGAAGACACATAACAACACTGGCCCAAAGAAAGGGGAGAGAAATGCATCTTTTAAGAGAAAGGGAAGCTTACCTTCCCTACTCCTCACTCACCATTTTGTCCCCAAGGTGTCAGAAAACCTCATGCAGCGAGATGGCGACTTCCTGGTCCGCGACTCTCTGTCCAGCCCCGGAAACTTTGTCCTGACCTGTCAGTGGAAGAACCTCGCTCAGCACTTCAAGATCCACCGGACAGTGCTGAGGCTCAGCGAGGCCTACAGCCGCGTGCAGTACCGATTTGAGATGGAGAGCTTCGACTCCGTCCCCGGCCTGGTGCGCTGCTATGTGGGCAACCGCAGGCCCATCTCCCAGCAGAGTGGAGCCATCATCTTCCAGCCCGTCAACAGGACCGTGCCGCTGCGCTACCTGGAGGAGAGTTACGGCACGTCCCCGGGCCGGGCCCCCGAGGACAGCCTCACTGAGGGATGGCCCGATGTGGCTAACAGGCTGAGCCTCACCATGGGCAGCGTCCAGGTCCGAGAGCAGAGCTGGCCCCGGGGCAACCTCCTCAGGTGGGTCAGGGGCTCCTCGGGTGGTGTCGGGCCATGAGGGGCACCGAGCGTGCCCAGGCTGGGTTTGGCAGATGAGGCGCTCATCCTGGAACAGAGGAAGCATAAAAGGTGTTAATAGGAATTCCAGATGTTGTTGGAATAGCTGTCAGGAGGCAGCGTATGATTCCTTCCCAAGTGGGTTGGGACCAAAAAGAAATGAAGTTGCTGAGGAGGGGAGAGGTGGGGCCGTCAGGAGAGATTTGGTGAGGGAGGTGGGGTTTCTGCTGATCTGAAGGCTGAGGGAAAACTAGGATAGATGCTGCAAAGCCTGCAAAGTGTGTAAAGACAGAAAATGGCAAGCGTGGTTGGAATAAGTTGGTGGGACTGGAGCAAAAGGTGCTTTCAGGGACTGGCAAGGAGGTGACCCCCGCCAGATCATGGAGGTCTTCCGGCAGGTGAAGGGGTCTGAGGGAGTCTCAAAGACTCCACATAATGCATGGAGTGTCCTATGAGTAGAACAGGACCTTGATGTGCAGGGGAATGCAGAGAGGGGGGAACTGAAAACCACTGGTGAGCATGGGTGGTCAGGCTCTGAGGGTGAGAAGAGGGAGCCACACTTGGGGCAGGGGGCTCGTCTGCTTGTGGGGAGGGTGGGACGGCAGTGGGATCACAGGAATGACCAGAAGGAATGACCTTTGGAGGAAAAAGAAGCTATTTCATCTGAGACTTGACTGTGGCCTTGTTGAGCGCTGGTGTCTAGTAACAGTTGGGTGTCTCAGGAGGGGAATTAGGCTGAAGATTTCGATTAAGGCTTGCTCCATGTGGAAGGGGTGGTAGATTCTGTGAGAACAGATGGGATTTCTAAGACAAGAAGGATGAGGGAGAGAGAGTTCACTGGACACCAACGAAGGTGTCCAGCCCGTTGACTCGGGGACGTGCCCCATGTTTCTGTTGGCTCTGTCTTGCATTCTGTCTGTGCCAGGAAAGGAGCTCCGGAAAGAGCAGTTGTAGGGGGTGAAGGCCAACCCCGAGTCCCGCGGTTCCACAGCTCCCCGTCTCCTGGCTTCTGATTCTAGCATGTGCACTTAAACCAGCCTGCTTTATTCCACTCCCTGGTTTTCTCCTTGGATCAGAATTGCAAGAGGAAATGTCATAAACATAATTTCTAGACTGTAAAAATTTATAAGCAAAATACAAGACTCTTCGAATAATACAGTTTAAAGCCATGTGCCACTAGGAAGCTCGTACACGTGAGTTAGTATCTACGTGGACCCCGTGTGCCTGGGCTCAAAATGCTTGTCACCACCGACCAGGTCAGCTGTGGGCAAGGTGCTTACGCTTCCTTTGTCTCACGTTCTTCACCTAGAAAGACAGAACTGGTTAGTGTTAAATGATTGAAGGTAGACAATGCGCTCAGGACCTAGGGCCATGCCAGCACATAGTAAACCTACGTAAGTGTTATTATCTGCAGGGCAATAGAACGTAGGACTCAGGGTAGTTGCAGGAAGGAAAGGTAAAAATTGATATTTAGAAATTCTCCTTTTTATAGTGATAAAGTTGGGAATGAGATCACTTTTTAGATATAGAAGGGTGCCTGTCCTCCTCCTGTTCTGGGGCTGCTCAGCAGTTGAGTAGGGAGTTTACATCATAAACCCAGCCAGGGTCGTTTGGCGATGCACAGACCCTGAGAAGGGAGTGTGCAGGACGGTCTCCTGGTCTATCAGGGGTCTGTCGTCAGGGACTCAGATTTTGAATATGATTTTTGGTAAGATAAGAAATGAAAAACTGAGGAAGGCTCTTAAGCCAACAAGACACACTAACAGAGTCACTCTTCTGATCGCCTTCCGAAGGCAGAGCTCCAAGGCAGCAGGCCCAGAAATGTCTAAATATGGGGCTGGGGTGGCCCCACATGAAAGACGGCCGTCGCCCTGCCCTACTGGCCGCCCCTCTGTGACTCCAGCACCTTCCCTGACGTAAGGCCGGCTGGTTGGCTGGCAGGCGGCCTGCAGGCAAAGGTGTGCCCTCAGCCAGGGTGCATTCCAGGCCGGTGGCTGACCGCTCCTGGTGATCACTGCTTAAATACCACTCTGCAGAAGCCAGTGCCTGTGGAATTTGCCCTCTGTGCTGCCTTATCTCTGAGGAGTTGCTGGAATTTCTCAGTTGCTGGGAGTTTGGGCTTGGGGGTTTCTTTGGTGCTCGCAAAGGTAGGAAAGAACTAAGAACTCTGGGATTTCTGTAACATAAGCTGTGGGAGGGCTTGGCTGATTCAGTGCTTCTGTTTGTGTAAAAGAGAAGTCTTTTGCAAATTAGAGACCTCTCCAGTCTGAACTGGAAAGGGACGGAAGAAGGAATGTAAGGTAATTGTGTTGAAAGTTCTGCCTCACCTTTTCCCTGTGGGCTGGGAGGACATCTCTCAGCTGCTACCTTTGACCAACTCAGCAGGAGCTGGGAAGTGGGGTTCCCAGAGCTGACAGGAGGACTGACAGGCTATCAACCCCTCCACACAAAACAACCTTGGGATTATCTGGGGGATGCCAAGGTTTACACTGAAGTGGAAATTGCCCCACAGCCACTTCTTCCTTCCTGTGACACTGAGGGATGAGGGACACACGTGTTAGTTAAACAAGTCGCTCCTCTTGGGTCTGCAAGTAATTTTCGACTCTGTTAAAAGTACACATTCCAGCTCATCAGTTGTTCCTAAGAGTGTCAGGAAACCTTCCCCTGCTGTGTTCAAGGGAGGGAGATGCTCAGAGCCACCATCTAGGACTCTACTGGATTGGTCCTGGGGCTGGAGGCCAAGCCCAGCCCTGTGCAGATGGCCCATCAGTGACTCCCTCCTCCAGCAGACATTCCTTTACTGGTAGGGTCTGCTCTCATTCAGGGAGTAGTCTGAAAAAATTTTCCACGATGCTGAAGTTTTTACGACCTCATGACATGTGTCTGCTCCACTTGTCTTTTGCTTCAGAAATAAAGAGAAGAGTGGTAGCCAGCCCGCTTGCCTGGATCACATGCAGGACAGAAGAGCCTTATCCCTCAAAGCCCACCAGTCGGAAAGTTACCTGCCAATTGGTAGGTGTGTGGGGATTTTCAGGGATGAGAGTGACAATGTTGTCCTGGTTTTCTTCATGCTCTTTTCCTTGCTCCTTCTAATCTGGAAATGATAGAAGGTTCTGCAGGCTGGAGGGTGAGGGTTTCATAGTTATATCTGGGGAGGAACACTAAGCAGCACGGTTTTGCATGTTAAGGGCTAAGCCTTAGAACAAGTGGGTGTGGTTACCCCTCTCAGCAGATGAGCAAACTGAGACACAGCTGGTAAATAATCTTGTCCAGAGTCATTCTGGGAAGTTGCTAAGTCAGAATTTGAACTTAGGTTTTCTGATTTCCAGCCCATTCACCAGCTGGTGATCTTGGTGACGAATGAGCCTGCTCCTTTAGTTCCCTTCCTGGGCAGAGGGTGACCGAGTAATAATGGCCTCCTAGAAGAGCCAGCTGTCCAGTGGGGCCGCCTTCCCCTCTTCCTTTCCATTCACCTTTCACAGCCAGAAGAATGAGAAGGTGTGACTACACAGGGAAATTTAGTAAGCTATTCTCTCAGGAGGACATGCCCTTTTTTTTTTTTAACCTTTATGACTTCCCTTCCTTGGGACCATAAAGTAATTTTCCTAATGCCCCTTCATAAACTACTTCTTTGCAGGTTATCTCAACATCTTTTACTCCCTCCCCTCTGTGTCTAGCTCTTCCTTAAAGCTGACTGGGTTCCACCCTGGCTCTGAGTGTGACCCAGGCCACTTTGACTGTGACCCTTTGCTATGTCTTAAGGTCTTCTGGTTCCTAAGGCAAGATTAGATTACTCACTGCCCTTTAAGCTCAGTGTGTCTTCCTGTTCTGACTACATCAACCTTCTGTGACAGTAAAATGACATGGCAACCCAGCTGTCAGCAGTCACTGAGATTTAGAATTGCCCCCCAGAAGTGGGGCAGGCCGACTTAGCCCTCAGAATGCTTTCGACTGCTCCAGACCGCACCGGGCAGTCATAGTGGATTTTCTGTTGAGAGGGAAAATCGAGCCCGAGGGCAAGTGAGGGCCAGGGAGTGGTCACTCAACTTTTGTCTTGAGTTTTCCACACAACTGGGGTTTTTTTCTGACCATCTCTTTTCCTTCACAGGCTGCAAGCTGCCCCCTCAATCCCCGTGTGTGGACACAAGCCCCTGCCCAAACTCGCCGGTGTTCCGGACAGGCAGCGAGCCCACCCTGAGCCCGACGGTGGTTCGGAGGGTCTCCTCGGCTGCCAGGGCAGGAAAGGCGCTGAGGGGCTCAGACAGCCAGTTGTGCCCCAAACCACCCCCCAAGCCCTGCAAAGCACCCTCCCTCAAGGCTCCCCCATCTCCATCCACCTGGCTCCACTCAGAAGTCAGCTACTGTGAACTGAACCCAGCCTTTGCCACAGGCTGTGACAGGGGAGTAGGACTGCCTTTCTCTGCCCAGGACAGCTACGTGGAGCTGCTGACAAGCAAGCAGAATGGGGCGCCAGGTCCCCGGAACTCTGGCACCAACTACCTGATCCTTGATGATGATGATGTCAGAGCAAGGCCTTGGGGGCCTTCGGCATCGCAGATGGACCGGGGGCAGGAGGACCAGGGTGCATTTGTGGTTCCTCTCCTGGAGACTGCCTCCTCCTTCAGGCCCAATGACTTTGAATCAAAGCTCTTGCCTCCGGAGAACAAGCCCCTGGAAATGGCAATGCTGAAGCACGCGAAAGAACTGTTCACCAACAACGACCCCAAGATCATTGCCCAGCACATGCTGAGCATGGACTGCAAGGTGAGTGAGTGACAGGTGGGCAGCGTTTTGTTCTGGCTGGGGGTGTGCTGTGCCTTACCCTTTCTACATGCTTTGCTCATGGAAATGTCCAAAGACAACCTGGGCATGCAGCTTTGTTTAAGGGGTGGGAACCACAACCGGCACCACCTTTGCCCAAGCAGGAAGTTTGTACAATTCACCTTGGACAGAGGAGAGGGATGGCAGGCATGGGGGGGGCGGGGGGGGGCACAGAATCCTTTCCCATCTACTTCTGATTTAAAACTCCTCCCCTGACCTCAACCCCATCAGAACTGGTAGAGTCAAGTCCCACAAGGAATGTCTTATAGATGAAAATGTAGTTTCTGGAGTGGCAGAGTCTTGGTTATTTTTATTTCATCATAATTGCTACTAAAGTGGTCTTGAGGATAAAGATTTTTAAAGTTGATTTTTTAACAAGTCCTACTTGCTCAATTTAGAAAAAATAAAAATACAACTATTATTTTTAAGTTATAAAATACAGTTTTAGAAAAATAATACAATACAGCCAAGAGAAAAGAAAATGATCCCATAAAATCCAGATTCCTGGTGATCACCATGGTTAACATTTGTTCAGCAAGTAGGTGTGTGTAAATAATTCATGTGTATCTGTGTTTATCACCGAATGGCACACAAGTCTGTGCAAGCTGTTCTGAAACCAATATATGGAAACACATTGACTGTCTTTCATGTGGCTAAATAATATATGCTATACCATCATCATTTTTGATAGGAAGCATTTCTTTTAGAGATAGGTGGTATTTGTTCTTGGGCGATCCCAAGGCACCCTCACCCTTCAGGGCTCTTTCTAGGAAGCAGGCATCTCAGGCTGGATGGCCACAGCCTAGCGCTCAGTATAAAGGGCCGGCTCCTTGCATTTGAGCAGCCAGTAAAGCCTCAGTGAAATTTAAAGCCCGTTTTCATTTGTAAGTGTGAAATCAGTTCGCTTCAAAGGTCAGCACTTGCTGAAAAACTGAGTTTTACTAATAGATGTGCTGGGTCATGAATCATGCAGGACATCTAGTTTCTGAGCTCTCCCTCAGGGAATTCCCAGTTGGCAGAAGACTCCCAGAAACAGCCTTGTGGAGACTGGGCGTGTGCTGGCCGTCTGGGGAAACGCTTCCTGAAAAAAGGACTGAGGGGCTGAGGGACACAACTTGTTCAGGCCTGGGAGGCAGTCTGGGGGAGACTTTGTGGGGGTGCTGGGCAGCCCCTTAGAAGAACCAGGAAAGGGGCCAGCTGGCCCCAGGCCATCTCACAAGTGGTCAGATAATGGTCCTGTTAAATCCTTCCCTCACTTTACAGTGAGTGAAAGCCATTTGGTTGCAAAGGGGACTCAGGTTTCCTATTGTAACACAAATGGGGCTCCGGATCTGAGAGCAGAGCCACACTGACAGGCTGGAGCTGTCTGGTTCTTCCGGGAGGAAGCTCCCTGTGGAAACCTGGGCCTGGGTTTACTAAATAGCCTAATTCCTAGACTGGAATGAGCATTCCTTCCTTGTGGCCTCAGGCCAAAGGCAGAGGTGAGATGCCTGAGCACCCTGCCGGAGGGTCTGGAACCTCCCTGCCGCTGTGGTAACTTCAGAAGCACCCAAGTCTTCTCAGTAGGAGCGTGCAGCCTGCAGCCTGCAGCCTGCCCTCTTCTTTGTTCTGTTTTGCTCTTCGCATCTTGTCTTCCTGGGGTGCCCACTCCCTTGTCACCTCCAGGCACCCCTGGAATATGGGCTGGAGGGAGCCCCCAGGCAGTGAAGTGAAGGAGAGCTAGAGCAGGAGCCTGCACCCCGCCCAGGGACAGGCTGTTTACTCGTCTTTCCTTCCTCCTGAGTCCACCACGACTTCCTTATTCTCTTCCTGGAACCATTCAGGGCTTTGCCAACAAAGTGGGCACAACCAGCGCCTCTAAGAAGGAAATAAAACAAGGACTGTTGTTACCCACGCCAAATGCAGCAACAGCCAGACAGGGCCACCCGGAAGCTGAGAGCAGGCGCCAGGCAGCATCTGGGGCCCGTGTGCTGGTTCCCACCCTGTGCACAGAGCCCAGGGCCAACGCCCAGAAAGGCCATTAGGACAGTGGGTGGTCCTGCGTGTGCAGCGTCCAGCCCCCCCTAGCCCTCCCCCCTCCCCCCCGCCCCCAGAGCCGGACTAGGGGTAGATATCCGCAGCCACCCTTCCACCTTGCAGCTGGGCACCACCCTGGCCTGATTCACCCTGTCTGGTCCAAGTGTAGCCTTCCTCCCTCCCACTCATCTCTCCCACCTATAAAACAGGAGACCACCACCAGCTGCCAGGGAGTCGGGTGAGGACTAACTGAAATATTCTATACACCGTTCACACCGTGTCTGGCCCAGAATGAATCTAGGTAGGTGTAAGTGTTAGGTACTCAGTCTCGATTGGGTGTGCTGTGTACCAGGCAGATGGAGTCAAGGACTCTGCCCCAAAGGTGCCTGCTGTCTGGTCGGGGAGGAACACTGGGGAGGGACAGTGATGCAGAACTCAGACCACCAGCCTGTGGGATGTGCTCTGCAGGAGACGGGACAGGCACTGTGGGGCCTCTGAGGCAGGGTCTTGAACAAAGAGAGACGGTCAGGTGTGATGCCTGAGATTAGCTTTGAAGGCTCGACAGAAGGTGGCCCAAAGAGGAATGCAAAGAGCATCTTCCAGGCCGCAGGCAGCACACATGTGCAGACTCAGATGTCAGAAACCAGGGGGTGAGGGTGAGTTTCTGGAGTCACTCTGTGTGCAGATGAAGGGAGCGGGGCTGGGGCTGATGAATCTTTCTGTAATGTTTTCAAGCCGCTACCTCTGTGCTCGAGCTAGCTTGCTACCTTCAGAGCACTTGGCAGTCCAGCAAGGAGGGCAGGTCTCTTAGTGCCTGCATGCAGGTGAAAGCCCCCAGCTGAGGGCAACAGCACACAGAACCAGGCCATCGCACTGCAGTTGAGATGGTTCCTGGGCTGCTGGGAGGAGGAGGACCAGGCCCCCAAGTCAGTGCAGTGAGGTGAGGGGCGGGCAGAGTCTGGAGAAGGTCCCACAGAGCAGACAAGCGCAGAAAAAGGCTGCAACGAGTCATCCTGGGGCACTGAGGGTGCCCTTCCCTGCCAGAACCAGCTCTAGAAATGTTCATCCCTCCTTTGCATCTGTGCGCTGCATGGCCCTGGGCTTGGAGCCCAAAACCAGTCCTTCCAGTGTGAGCTCAGGACCCCCAAGTCCCGAAGCTCAGCATTGGGGCCAGCAAGCGTCAGCTTCCCTATCTCAGAATCACTCTGGATGTCAGTGCTTCCAGAACAAACTAAATCAGTAGTGACTCTTTGGATCTTAATACCCAGAGTATGCAGGGATTGGAGGACACCTCGCAGACGGGCTGGATTTTAAGCCTCAGACAGGGCAGCTGTCTAAACAAGCAAAGTGTATTTGACCACAGGTGGCTGGGGTGTGCATCTGGGCTGCCTTACTACGGTCAGTGTGTAAATCTGTCTCCAGAGATTGGGCCAGAATTCTTCCCCCTTCCACATGCCAATGATTTGCAACTTGTATTTTCAAGTTGCTTTGGGGTCTTTTAAGGTCATTTGATCCTTTGCAAAGTCTTCGAGAAAGGCAAACTAAGCTATATTAGAGAAGGGGAAACAGACCCAAAGAGCAGAGTAGGAATTCCTCCTCATACTCAGGCCAGCTAATTCCCACAGGCTCATTTTCCCCGGGCTGACATTGGTTCCTTTGCGCAACCACAGAAGTTAAGGGTTAGGGTTAATAATATCAGTTAAATTCCCAGGTGATTTTTTTTTTTTTACCTATTATAAAGACATCTAGACTGTTCATATGCCCAGGATAATTAAAGTCGCGGACAGCTTTAGCAGATGCAAGAGAGGAGTTGTCCCCGTGCCTGCCATGTGTCGACCTCATTGGCGGGGTTTAGAGAGGCACTGACAACAGTTGTAACATTTCGAAGTAACATGTAATAACTTTAAATGGCCAACTAATTCCTGGTTCTGAGAAACTGATTATATGCTAGAACTGAGATGGGGAGAGCTGGCTGGGACAAACAGATTTTCTTTAAGGAAAAACCTCTTGGAGAGAAGTGGGTAGGCTTGAGACCTCAGGTTTCAAATCACTATACAGCTTCTAATAGTTTCCAGACGTAGGGTGCGTTTACTGAGCCCAGGAGAGGCGCAATTAAGGATAATAGCAGCCAGCCCTGCGTTTAAGTGGGAACATGGACACGAAGCCTGCAGCAGAGAAGTGCTTGGACGGGAGTCGCTTTCCCGCCGCAGGGAAACGTCCAGCTTTGCACGCAAACAGCTCTGCTGCCGGCAGCCAGTGTCCAAGCAGGATCCAGCCTGTGTTGGACAAAAACTCGAAGAGCTAAACCATTCTCTAGCTGAGCAGAAACACATGACCTGCAGATTCTGCAGACCAGTTTGGGTGCTTTCCTGCCCTTAGGGTTTTTATTCCAGGAGGTGTTTTTAAATCCTCCGAATATATGAAACTATATTTTCCCATGCCGCGGCTCAGAAAGAAATGCACATGTCAAGTGCAGCTGCAGTCCCAGTTCTCCGTGCTTCTTTTCCCGTGCTAAATTCACACTTGCCACAAGCCCTCTTCCTGATCGTGTATTTCAATTTGTGTTGTTGACAGGTCACTAGGATACTTGGAGTCTCTGACGAGATGAGGAGGAACATGGGCGTGCGCTCAGGGCTGGAACTGATTACCTTGCCTTATGGCCACCAGCTGCGTCTGGACATAATTGAAAGGTGAGCAGCGCTGTCCTCTGCGTTTTGGCCTCTCAGTTCCTCAGGGGATCGGAGCAGAGCGGCACCACACCCACCTGCCCCAGAAGAGCGCTGGAAGCACGTGACCTCAGCCAAAGAATTCCTGGAGAGGCAGAGAGACAGCACAGAGGAAATCAGGAAACAAAAAACAGGTTCTTGCCCCTGCTCCCGAGGTGGTGGAGGACAGACGAGATGATTGGCCCATGTGAGCAGGAGGAGTCCGGGCTCCTGCCAGCTGGGCCAGCTTTGGGCCTCTGCAGCTTGGTGCTGCCAGGGCACCTGACTGCTGCCCACACAGCTCTGGCTCCTTTGTTGCTTCGAGGTTCAAGACTGCTTTCAGAGTTAAGAGGAAAGGTTGGGAAGAACAGAGCCTGAACAGTGTTTTCATTGAGGCTTGAAAGTCAGGGGAAGAGGGCGCTTGTCCATCCTGGCCTCTGAAGCATCACTGCCCTCTTATGAAAAAACCAGGGGCCTGAGTGCCCAGTAAAATGATGTGTAAAAGTGGGGTGGTTAGAAAGACAGACAAAGCACTAGACTAGATGCTCATATTACCATAGAAGTTGGTCTTTGATACACACATAAAGAGTTGATTTGGGCAAGACTGTCTTGCTCTCTGAAGCTTTCTATTTTCCTAACCAATTTTCTAGTTGCCATGACTTCCCAAGATGTTTTAGGTCACAGTGTTTTCCAGCACAACTTTCTGTGATGGCTGAAGTGCTCTTATCTCATTATAGTTGTCACTAGGCTCACGTGGCTGTTGAGAACCTGAAAGGTGGCAACTAATGAAGAGAACTTTTTCTTTTTTGCATTTACAATTTTAAGTGTAAGTGGCCCCATGTGGCACATGGACAGTGAAGTCCTCAGAAAGTAAACGTTGCATTTTAAATAGCCTGGGAGGTTACTATAGCTGCTTCCAAGGTTACCGGCTCTAAAGCAGATAAAACTATCTGTGGAGCAGCTCAAAGACCGCCATTGGCTTTGGCTTCAGAGCCATAGATGCGTCTCGTAGCGAACACCCAGAATGCTGAATGGGAGAGCTCTGGGAGGAAGGAGGTCAAGAAATAGCCTGTGCTGACTTTGTTCAGACATGCTTGTTGCTGAATGAGTTGGGCAATTGTAGCTCCCACTCTGAATTTCCCTCCTTTCCTGATCAGGCTTTTCTAGATGAGCAGCCCCTCTCTACCTCCCTGTGTTCTAGGAGCTGGCTCCTCAGTGGCCCTGACTTCCTCTCTGCCATGCGTGGGCCCAGCGGTCCCTGTTTCATGAGATAAGCCATGCTGTCACACTTCCCCCTTTCTCCGTGAAACATTTCAGCCTGAAACCTCCCCAACACCCAGGCCGTGCCTTGTCCGTGTCATCGGGTGTGCCGGGGTGTGCATTTGGGACTTGTCTCTGGGCTGCTTTCTGACTTCGCTCTTGTCAACGTCTGTTTCTCTTTCTCCCGATTGCCGCTTGGCTGCAGCCTGGCTCCTTGACTTGTTTCCTGTTCAAGGCTGACTGGTGGGATCTGTCTGCAAGAGCCTGGGGAGTGTTTTTCTTCATTACAATGTGTTTACTAAATATAGCCATCCTGGAAGGTCAAATGACATCATTTTGCATCTGAGAATCAAATACAAAACCCCCCTTTATTTTTAACTTACCACCTCACCCACTCCCCCCTCCTGGGGGAGATCACCACGGGGGCTTCTGCTCCCGAGGCTGTCATGTCGTTTCCACAGGGGTGTACAGAGGCAAATGAATGGACACAATTAACCAGTTAACTGTAGACATGATGCCAAGTCTTAAAGAAGTAGAGAACTTATCTTTTTCATTAAGGGTTACTAAAACATAGCAGGGAAACATAGGGATAAAACACTGAATTAAAGAATCAGTCGAATGTAGCATGGGAGCTAGTTTACTTTTAGTTATAAGAAACATCTAAAATGTTTGTTCACCCTTAACACTACAAATAAGTAACAGAACTTTGAAAAATACAGCAGATGATATACTTTGCCTATAGGACCCATTACTTAACACAAGAAGCTGGGAAAGGTAGCTGTGTGGAGAAAAAGGGAGAGAGAGGCGGGAACAGCAGTCTAACCGGAGAGCTGTACACAGAGGCGGTTGTCAAGCAGCCAGTCTGTTAGGTGCCGTCAGTGCTAGGCACTTCATTTTTCCTGCCCACACAGTGTCTGTGTGTCATACAATCCTTGTCCCATTTTACAAATGAAAAAAATGAAAGTGGAACAGGCAGGTAACAGGTTAGGTCCCACTGAAGTAAGCACCACACACACAATCTGCCCAGACACATTCTGAGACAGCAGAGCTCGTTACTGACAAACACTAGAGGCACAGTAATGCTAGGCACCTGAGGAATCAGACACTCCTGGCTCATGGACAGCGCGAGAAACAAACACATGTGACCACAGAGAGAAGCACGGCCAGCTGCGAACATTCAGAGCAAGGTGGCCCAGAGTTTCAAAGGCATGCTGAATTTAGTAACTTTGCTGTGAATCGGCTTCACCTCTGTCTAGCGCTTGTACGCAGTCTAAGAGAAACGTAACTGAGGCACGCCCTGGCGGCCAGCAGTTTAGTGTACTGGGTGCGGTCCACACGCATCCCAGAGGACCACGGTTCAAGACTCGGGGCCAGAGGACCAACCAAGATGAACAACTAAATAAAAGGAAATGCTGCTTCTTCCTCTCTCTCTTAAAAAAAAAAAGAAAAAGAAATGTAATGAACTCAGTGCCATCAGCTCACCAGTCCTGATTTACAGGGAAAGACGGGGATTGTTGGCGTGCTGCCTGCCACCAGAGACTGCTCTGCGACCCCATCGCTTTTAGTCTGTTGTCTTGCAGTGAAAGGGTCACCCTGCTTCCTGCTCTGGGTCTGTGAGGCTGACCCGTGTCGTCCAGGATGAGGAAAAAGGAGAATTGTTAGCCACTTGAAGATTTTATTAGGGTCTGACCTTGCAGGAAATCCTGCCAGTCTGCTATTCAGTCTCTGTCCACATCTCATTCGCTTTTTGACCTCTTGGCTGTAAATACTCCATTCTTAGTTCATTCCTTCCTTTGTTCTGACACCCCTGTCTGCGTCCTGAATCAAGTCTATTCTCTCATTTTCTCTTCTTCCCTTCCCTTCCCCCATCTAGAGGCTCCGTAGAGGTGACCTGACGTTTCCGAGGCAGGGATTGCAGTCAGTCTGTGTTGAGAGGGGCCTGCAGTCGTCTTGGGCCTCTCGTGGTGGGAGATGTTAAGGAACCACATGTGCTTCCGGGCAGCAGTGTCCCTAGGTCCAGGGCTGAAATGGCTCTGTCCTGGGGCATCTGTCCCTTCTGACGCTGCACAGTGTACCCTCGGGTCTCGCCAGACCCTGCTGCATTCAGCACAGTGTGAGGTGGTGTCTGTTGAAATCCACAACCAAACTGTCTGAGCTGTCAGCACACTTCAGGGTGATAGAAGCAAATGGGGCAAAGACAGTCCTTTCCTCGGTCTGTTTGTTTTCATTTCCTCTTTGTCCTGCTGGCCCTGAGCCTGACCACGATCCCCTCCCCCAGACACAGCACAATGGCCATTGGCATCGCCGTGGACATTCTGGGCTGTACGGGCACTCTGGAGGACCGAGCAGCCACCCTCAGCAGGATCATCCAGGTGGCAGTGGAACTGAAAGACTCGATGGGGGACCTCTATTCTTTCTCGGCCATCATGAAAGCCCTGGAAATGCCACAGGTAAATTTCTGCTGGTTTGTGCCTCCCTGTGTTGACTTAGGCTTCTGCAAAGTGGTTTGTAAGCCTGGACTCACCTAGTCACAGGCTATTTTAGTTCATCTCAAAAGGTAAATTGAGTCTTAAGTGAAAGCTCCTTTGTTTAGGGGGCAGCCAAGAGCACTGTCCTAAGTAGTTTGGGTCCCTTATTTAGCAAGTGTATAGATGTTGCCAGTCCGTGCTTTCTCTTTGATGTACAAAAGAGGCGGCATCCTCAAGAACAATCCGTGTTCCTGAAGGACCACTTGGGAAACAAGCTGTCTGGCTAACATGTTATATCTGAAAGCGACCGAGCCATCTGGGTCGCTGGGCCTGTGGGTGGCAGATTATTGTAATGCCTGGGAAACCAAGGCATCTGGGAGCTTATTTTTGAGAATCCTTAGGATGGTTTATCTCAAAGTATACCCTAGCTCACCTACACAGACACTTCTGTTAAAAAATTCAGACCCCTAGCCCACCCGTAACATAACCGCCTTGTTTCTGAAGTCGTTACCTTGAATGTATTTGCTTTGATGGACCGTTGTGAGGGGAAGTGAGAAACCTAAAAACCTACATTTGAAATCCAAGGGGCCTCATAGAGGAAAGTTGTCCTTTTGTCTTTTCTGCTCAGAATCAGAAACCCTATTTCGGTCCTGCCAAGCCTGTGGTGCTTGGAGAATTTTGTGTATGTGATTAGAGTCCTGTCAGCCAAGTCTGCAGCAGGTAGCACCAAAGCCGTTGTCATTCAGTGTGGCTGTTTCATGCCACAGATGGCTCTGCAGCCCTGCCAGTGCTCACTGAAAATTCAGTGTCGCCACTGGGGAAGATGGCTGCAGCCACATGTCCTGCAAGTCAGAGCATGTCAGGAACATGATTTTCTTGCATTAAAAAAACAAGGTCATCTTATAAACAAGAATCCTTATAAACAAGGAAATTTGGGCGGGGGTGGGGGTTGAAGGAGATCAGTTATAATCCAAGAGCTTTCAAAATTCTTCAGGTGCCCCGGAATTTTGTAGGTTATTAGAAATGTTCAAATTCAACCCTATTTTCCTGATACACTGACTTCTATCATAACAGGTTATAATATTTCATCAGATGTTTTAAATTTGTATCATGTTTATTTCCTCTTACCCAAAATTGCCTATAAATTTCAAAACTGAACCAAGCTATGCTGTGTGTACAGCCCTGCAACCCAGCGCTTCCTCTCACGGTAGTAAAGGGACAGTTTACGGAGCCACGTGGTTGCTGCCCATGACAGCAAACTCAGTGGTCAGGGACTAGTCCCAGAGCACCTTAACATGCCTGTGTAGGCGTTCCCTCCCCTCTGACAGGAGCAGACTCTTCCCTTTGGGGACACCTCAGCACTTGGGGCATGCAGGCCAGGTAGTCAGTGCACTAGGGTGAACCAGGCTCTGCTGCGGGAGGGAAATGGCAGACCATGTCACTTCTGTGTGTCATTATCCAGACGGCCCCTATGAAACAGTCAAAACTTCTGGTATCAAGACAGTGTCCAGGAAACAGGCCCAGCTGAGAGAAGAGAGAAGGACTGATGTGAGGGCAGCATGGTGGGTGGCCTGAGAGAGACCAGCATCTTCTCCTTCCCAGCAAATCTGCTGGTGCAGATCCCTCTCACCTGCTCGTGGAGAACCACAGGAGCTCTCATAGGCCAAGGAAATGAATCTCAGCTCTGCTGCTTACCAGCCATGAAACCTTGTGCAAGTTACCTGATCCCTTCTGTTTTCTGATCTGCAAAATGTGGTCCAATCCCTGCCCCCTAGGACATTGCAAGGATTAAGTGAAATTCTTCAAATACCAGCACAGAGTTGGCACACATGCCTTTCCTTATTTTGTATAAACTCTGGGCTTGCTGGTTCTAAAGGTCCACTTACCTTAGGGCAGTCAGAGTGTGACCCATGTTGGTTTTGAATAAACCATTCCAAAGAAATGGAAAGATTTGGGCACTCTTCCATGTGTCTCAGCCCTGATTAGTTAGGAGTGACATGAAAATGCTTTCTATCACATTTCTACATCCTTACATCAGTAAGAACTTTATGGAGGACATTGGCAGTGCCTATCAAAAGATTTAAAAATGTAGTTTGTCTTTTGCCCAAGCAGTGGCACTTACGGAAATGTATCCTCTAGATATTTTCATACATGTACACATTTGCAATGATAATTTTAATAGGAAAACAAACATGTTTAAAGCGTTTAGCTATAGGAAACTAAACTATTATTTACCTATAAAGTAAAACATTATTCAGGTTAACAAAATAAGACTGTTCTATGCTGTTTTCTTTGGATTTATATGGAATCATTTCCAGAGAAGGAACTGAAAACTATTTTAAGTATGCACGTATTTCTTTCAAAAGGTTGTGTGTGTGTGTGCAGACACATACCTTACACCAGAAAGTGATGAGCATCATCTCTGCGATGAGCCATTAGAGGATCGGGGAGGATGTGGGATTTGCGTCTTTCTGTGCACTTCTTTCAGCTGCTTGACTTTTATTGCCAAGTGAATCTGTCACCTATTCCACATTTGAAGCAGAAAGCGAATGTTAAAAAGAGCTTTCTCCCAAGCAGGAACACCTTTCTTTCTTGCAGATCACAAGGTTAGAAAAAACGTGGACGACTCTGCGGCACCAGCACACCCAAACCGCCATCCTCTATGAAAAGCAGCTGAAGCCTTTCAGCAAAACCCTGCATGAAGGCAAAGGTGGGTGCAGGATCAGCGCGAGCAGGCCTGATGGCTGCCCCACAGGTGGCTAGGAGGACGTTCAGTCCTATCTCGTTTGTTTGATCAAAGTACTTAGCAGAGCATGCTATCTGCAGGATGGCTGATGGGTCACCAAGGCTTTGATCAGATGACAGCGTCGCTTGTAGAAAGGTCTGTAGTTGCTAAAATGAGACACAGGCTACCAGTCACCTCATTCTGTCCTTACCTTTGAATAAAAAAAAAAAAGAAACGGAAAGCTTTACCCTTGTTTTTCAGAGTCCACCAGTGTTCCCCACAACAATGTATCCATTCCACTGCTGATGCCTCTTGTGACCTTAATGGAGCGCCAGGCTGTCACTTTTGAAGGAACTGACATGTGGGAAAAAAATGATGAAAGCTGTGAGATTATGCTGAACCACTTGGCAACAGCCCGACTCACAGCACAGGCTGCAGACAGCTACCGCCTGAATGCCGAAAGGATCCTGGAAGGTAAGAGCTTTTGAAAATAAGCTGGTCTATACTCTGCAGTTACTGGAATGAAGAAATGAAAGTGCATGGATAGCCTCTTTAAAAGACAAAAAAAAAAAAAAAAAAAAGTAGAAAGATTAAGGCATGGGGATTCCATTTCCTATATGATTGATCATTAATTCCCATATGACTCAAGGAATACTATTTGTTTCTCCTTTTTATGTGTTCTGTTGTGTCGCTGGTATAGGATAAAAGAGAAAAAGGGTCAGAAAGAACTTACTGGCTTGCCTACTGTTAGTAATCTCTAATAACCGCCATTAGAAAAGATGATGGGCCCAGCATGAGGAGTTGGAGTCGTATTTGGCTTCAGTTGTCTGCATCCCTATTTCTTCCCAGTGAGCTCCAGTGCGCGTAGCCTCAGAGGATCCAACACAAGTAAATGCACAAAGAGCACCTGGGGGAAAATATAAACACAAATACTTGGGTTTGGATTAGTGTAAAGTGTGACCCAAGGAATCACCAACTACACTGAAAAAAGATGTGGATACAGATTGGGAAGGGTCTTCCATGTAGGATTGTCCTGTGCTTAGATTTATTTTAAACCTATGTCTGTGCGGAAGAAGGCTGGAGGGCTGAAGGCTATAGACAAAAAGTCCTTTTGGAAGCAAGTGCAAGAAGGAAGGCTTCACCAAAGCAGTTGTCAGGGATGACTGACTTTCTCTTGCTCATGGTATAATTTTCAGAATTCTTCAGTGGCCCCACGGTTTGATCCAAAGGTTAAGACCTGTGTGGGGCAGGAGAGGCCTGTTTATTTCATCCTTAAATAAAGTTGTTGCTTCAGAATCAAAATTTGCAACTAAATAGTTTGCACTGTGTCTGCTGTAGGTGTAAGAACCACATGCCTATTTCATTCTTTTCTTTAGTAAGTTCTCCAGGATTCGCCGTGTGGGACAACAAAAGCACATAATTCAATTCACCAGATATTTGAGTGCCTGCTTATACAAAACTCATAAATATATTACACTGGGTGTTGCGTAAGACAGTATATTAGGATGAACTGGAGAAAACTATGCTTTAAGCCATTCTACTGAAATCACTTCTATGGAATCTGATAGTATTTCCAGTTGATACTGCTACAGGTTCCACAGCAAGTCCTCATTACTGGAAGTGACTGTGAGCCCAGTAAGATCAGACTTCTTCACCCACAAATCCCCAGAACCCAGTCCAGGGGTTCTAAGCATTTTCACTGAATGAACGTAAGACTGTCTGGCCTCTGGATAGTGAGCTGTCAGAGGAAGTCTGGCCTCATATAGAAGGATGAACTAGAAGGCTTCTACTGTGATCTCGATGGAGATTAGTTAATGACAAAGCACACGACAATCCCAATAATTGAGCCATATGCCCATGTGACTCTTTGGCTACCTCTAACAGAGATGACTGAACTCCTTGACCTTAAATAGACCAGATCTCTTATACAGAACAGAAGGGAGTTAATAAACCAGTCTTCCAACCATCTTTGGACACTCTGAGCCTAAGAGCAGGGGAGCTCATTTCCCAGTGTGACTAAGAAGAAATAGGAAGGCTGACAATTGAAGCCAAATAAACTGCAGCTCCTTAGGCTGCCCCATCATCTTTTTAACAGTGATTGTCAGCAAAAAAAGAGCATATAATTACAATAATTACTCCAAATGGGACCACTGACTCAAAATGTAAGAGCTAAAAATCCTAAAGGAAAACCAGAGAAATTCTTTACACTCTGGGACTAGGCAAAGATTACTTAGGTTACAAAATACATGAACCATAACAGAAAACACTGATTTAAAAAAAAAAAAAAAAAAAGAGTCTTTAAAAGTTAACAAAAGGCAAGCTACAAAGAAAATATTTGCTAAACCTTTATCTGATAAAGAACACATAACTCAAGAGAAGACAAATGAGGCTTGAATAGACGCTACAGCAGAGAAGATATACAAATGACAAATAACTACATGGAAAGATGTTTTTGCATTAGTCACTAGGGAAATGTAAACTTTTAACCACAATGAGATACCATCACACTATCTAGAATGGCTACAATTTAAAAAATAACAGGGCAGTCCAAGGGGATGACACAGGAAAATCCCGAACTCGCCTCCACCCACGGACATAACACATCTATAGCCTCATCTGGAACAATCCTCTCTGACACCGACCTGAAAACTAGCTGAACAGCAACTTCACAGCGAAGGATTAAAAGGTCACACTGAAACAGGTTGAAGCTGAGACGTAGTATCTCCAGCCCATAATCAAAGGATTTTACAAAGCTGGAGCTTCTCCCTGAGGAACAAGGGGTTCATGCCCCACATCAAGCACCAGACAGACAGACCCTCAAAATGTCTGGCTTTGAAAACTAATGAGGTTTAGGTTCAGGAGGCCCAAAGGGCAATAGAGAGCTGATCTATTTTGCCTACAGAACTCATGCACAAAATCGCTTGCCCCAGGACTAGTGCTAAAGCAACAGTTTGAAAAACATAGGGACTGTCAGTGAAGGAGATTCATTTGCTAATCATAAGGTGTCTGCCAGGAGCCTGTTGGGATGATGGTGCTAGCAGGCACCAGTTCTGCACTTTCTACCTTGTAAGAGCTGGAGGCACGCAGACCCTGCACTCGTCCGCTGACCTAATAAAGATGGTAGGCGCTCTGAACTCTCCAGCTACTTTGACAAAGCTGGCACACTCCCCTGGCCTGGTACCTTCCCGGTGCTTCATTAAAGCCACCGGGCATGTACAGCCCGCCTGTGGGATGCCCCTTGATTACGTGGTCTGGTGGCATCAGTGCTCAGCGTTCCTGAAACCCACAAGACTGTAGCAGTCGGAGACAGTTCTTGGCAGGCTACAGCCCCTGAGGCACTGCACAACAGCGCACTGAAACATTCCCCCTCCTCCTGTGAAGAAGCCCTATTTACCTGGCCGGTGCTGCAGCCCGAGGGGCAGACCTCCAGTGCTTTTGACACGTCTTAGACGCCAGATGTGTGGTCAGGGAACACGGACTGGAGAGCATCATCTTGAAGCTCTTCTTAAACCCCACTGTAACTCACTGTTACCTTCCAAAAGAGACGTATATGCTTACCTGGAGCCCCCGTTATTGCAATTATTGTCCAGGAGGCACCTCCAGATCTGTGGTCGGGAAGCCAGCAAGGTTTACAACTGTGGTCTCAAAGGACTATATAAATTTGCATTCATGAAAATTGCTGCTGAGGTTCTGAGGTTCCTCTGTTTGGAACATTGATAAATCTAGGCATACTCTTAATAGGTGGGTCACAGCAAGAACAAATTAAGCTGCTTAGACAATCACAAAGGTTGAAGAGACAGCCAGGAAATAGGCAAGGTTAAATGATAAGGTCCACCTGCTACAAAAGGTCATTCTTTCAAGACTGGGAAAGGGAGCTGATACATAGAAACAAACAAAAATTAAGCAAAGTGAAGAAACAGAAATATGTCCAAAATGAAAGAATAAGATAAAACATCAAAAAAGACTTTAGTGAAACATACAGAATCAAACTGATAAATTCAGTGGTCATAAAGATGCTTGCCAAACTTGAGAGAATAATGAATGAACACCACGGGAACTTCAGCAAAGGAAAAGTACCAGACAGAGATGAAGACCAGTCACTGAACTGAAAGGTACGTTGGGACAGGTCAGCAACAGCCCACTGTGAAGATGCAATCCAGAAGACAAGACAGTGGGAGTCACCTAGAAAAAGCAGCAAAAAGAAAGAATTTTTAAAAGTGAATACATTTTAGGGAGCCCCTGGGACAAAATTTCATATTTACAGAGTTCCAAAAGGAAGAAAGTGAGAAAGGGACAAAAAACCTAACCTGGGGAAGGAAACAGACATACAAAAACAGGAAACATAGAAAGCTTCAAAACATAATCAAAATGTTAAAAGTTAGAAAAGTCATTAAAAGCAGTGAGAGAAAAACAACTGTATGTACAAGGGAACCCCCCATGAGACTATCAAGTATATTTTGATTCAGAAACTTAGTAAACTAGAGGGAATGGCATGACATATTCAAAATGCTGAAAGGACAAAATTTATAACAAAAATAATCTACCCAGCAAGACTGTCTGGAAAATTCTTTTACTTCTGATTGATAAAAGTCAAAGGAATTCGTCACCACTAAAACAAGTTTACAAGAAGAAATATTCAAGCTGAAAACATGAAGTAAAAAAATCTCACTAGTGATAGTTAAATATAAAGGTAGTGAATTAATCACTTATAAAGCTAGTAAAAAGGTTGAAGGCCAAAAGTAGTGAAATTAAATGAAATAATTAAGAAATATACAAACTAAAAGATGTACACTGTGACATCAAAAATAAAATTGAGGGGGCAAACTAAAATTTTAGAATTCATTCAAATTTAAATTGCTGTCAATTTAAAACACACTTATATATATTTATATATATATTTATATATATTTATATATATTTATATATATATTTATATATATATATATGACATTAACATCAGAACCTCTGGTAACCACAAGACAAAAACCTATAGTAGACATAAAGAAGAAAATGGAAATCCAAATATAACTCTAAATAAAATCATCAAAGCACACAGGAAGAGAGCAAGATAAGAAAGAAACTAACAGGAATAACCAAAACAGCCAGAAAACTATTACTGACGATAAATGGATTAAATTTTCCAATAAGACATGAATGAATGGATAAAGCAAGATTCATCTGTATACTGCCTACAGCAGATATACTTCATGTATAAGGCACACAGCATTAAAATGGAGGTAAGGAAATTATATTCTATTCAAATGGAAACAAGCTGGTACAGACATACTGACATCAGACAACATATACTTTAAAACAAAGACTATAATAAAAGATAAAGGTATCACATAATAAAGGGATAATTCTTGTTGTTTTATAGGAAAGGTGCAGGCAGGAAGAGGCAGAAGAAACATTTATTTAGCTGTTCATCCAGGTTGTTTTCCCCTAGCCACAGGTTCCAAACCTGGGTACTTGGGAAGTATGTGGATAATGCCTGGTGGCCCCATCCACTAGAACAGCCAAAGGAGTCAGTTTAAGAAGAGGATATATAATATTTGTAAATATATCAACAAATCTAAAGGGAGAGATTGGCAGTATTACAAGCAATAATAGGGAACTTTAATACCCCATTTTCATCAATGGATAGGCCATCCAAACAGAAAACCAGTAAGGCAGTGTCAACCTTAAGTGACAAATTTGACCAGATGGACTGAGTAGATGTACAAAGCATTCCAAGCAAAAGCAGTAGAATGCACATTCTTCTCAAATAAAACACAAAGCAGAAGGAAGGAAAATAAAGACCAGAGTAGAGGACTAAAGAGACAGTAGAAAAGAACAATGAAACTAAGAGCTGGTTCTTGAAAAAGGTAAACAAAATTGACAGGCCTTTAGCTAGCCTCAGCAAAAAAAAAGAAAGCAGACTCAAAATCAGAAATCAAGAAGGAGCCATTACAACTCATACTACAGAAAATACAAAGAATTATGAGACTACTATGAATAATTATATGCCAACAAATTAGAGAAACTAGAAGAAACCCCCAAACCAAACTATGAAGAAATTGTTCTTTTTTTTTTTTCTAATAAGGAGATTGAATCATTAATCAAAAACTTCCCAGAAAATAAAGTCCAAAATTCACCAGATGGCTTGCTTCACTAGTGAATTCTACAAAACATTTATAAATGTTTAATACTTATCCTTCTCAAACTTTTTTTAAAAAATGAGGAGATGCCTCCAAACACATTTTACAAGGTCAGCATTATTTTCACACCCAAACCAGACAAGAACATCACAAATAAAATTAGAGGCCTATATCTCTGATGAACACAGATGGAAAAATCCTCAACAGAACATTAGCAGACCAAACCATGATCAAGTAGGATTAATTCCAGTGATACAAGGATGGCTCACAATTCGCAAATCAACATGAGATACATAAACAAAACGAAGAATAAAAATCCTCTCAACAAATGCAGAAAAAGCATTTTACAAAACTCAACCTCCATTTATAATAAAAAACTCTCAACAAAATGGGTTTAGAGAGAAAGTACCTCAACATAATAAAGGTCATATGTACCATCATTAAAAGCTTAAAAGTTTAAAGCTTGTCCTGTAAGATCAAGAACCAGAGAAGGATGCCGACTATCACCACTTTTATTCAACATGGTAGCAGAAGTCCTAGCCAGCCAAAGAAATTGGACAAAATAAATAAAAGGCTTCCATACTGGAAAAGGAAGGTAAACTGTCACTATTTGCAGACAGCATTATTTTATATAAAGAAAACCATAAAACCATTAGAAAAGTTGCAGAATATAAAATCAGTATACAAGAATCAGTTGTTTCTATAGACTAGCAAATAAAAATATCAGAAAGCAAAATTAAGAAAGCAACTCTAACAATTGCATCAAAATAATAAAATGCCTAGGAATAAATTTAATCGAGGTGAAAGAGCTGTACATGAAAATTTTGATGAAAGAAATGAAAGAAGAAATAAAGAAATGGACCCTTGCTCCCCGCTGTGACTCAGGTGCAAGCTATGAAAGATGTGAACCCAGGTTTGAGACTCAAGGCAAAGGGGAAGCAAAATATATTAAAAAATCAAAAAATATATGTTAGGGCATGCCCTTGAGGCTAAGTCTGCTGAGACAGATGGGATGTAGACTATGTAAAGCCCTGGGATCTGGGTTCATGACCACAGACCAAGAGGTTAAACAAAACATAAAAAAACAATAATACTTCCTCCTTCCCCTCCCTCTCTTCCTCCCTTCCTCTCTTAAAAAGGAAAAAAGAAAAAGAAATGGGAAGATATTCCAGGCTCATGTACTGGAAGAATGTTGTTAAAATGTCTACAATACGATCTACAGATTCAGTGCAATTCCTATCAAAATTCCAGTGACCTTTTTCACAGAAATAGAACAATTCTAAAATTTGTGTGGAACCACAAAAGATCCCAAATAGCCAAAACAATCTTGAGAAAGAATAAAGCATCACCCTCCCTGATTTCAAAGTTTATTACAAATCTATATTAATCAAATAGTATAACACTGGCGTTAAATAAACACAAAGTTCAGTGGAACAGAATAAAAAGCCCAGAAGTAAATCCACACACACATGATCAATTAATTTACTATGTAAATTAGACAAGACATACAATGAGGAAACGTCGTCTGTTCAATAAATGGTGCTGGGAAAACTGGACAGTCAGTCTTGCAAAATTATAAAAGGATGGAACTAGATTACTGTTGTACAGTATATACAAAATTAACTCAAAATGGGTTAAAGACTTAGATGTAAGACCTAGAGTCATAAAACTCCTCGAAGAAAACATAGGCGGTAAGGTGCTTGACATCATCAGTCTTGGTGATTTTTTGGATCTGACTCTGAAAGTAAAATAGACAAGTGGGATTTCATCAAGCTAAGAAACTCTGTGGAGCAAATAAAAACAAAATGAAAAGGCAACCTACTGAATGGGAGAAAATACTTGCAAAGTCATCTGATAAGAGGTCAGTATCCAAAATATATAAAGAAATCACACAACTCAATAGCAATAAAACAATGATTTTTTAAAATGGGCTGAGGATCTGAATAGACCTTTTCCAGAGAAGTATGTGTGTGTGTATATCATACACCACACAATGCAATACCAACTACTCATAAAAAAAGGACTTAAGTTCTGCCATTTGTGACAATATACATGTACCTTTATGCCAAACGAAGTAAGTCAGAAAAAGACAGACACCTTATTATCTCATTTGTGTGTGTAATCTAAAAACAAAACAAAATTCAGAGACCATAATGATGATTACCAGAGAGGAGGAGATTGTCGATGGGCAAAAAGTATGAAGGAGATCAAAAAAACTTTTGTTTTAAAATAAATGTAGACTTAATGTACAAAATGGTGATCGTAGTTAGTAAAATGTACACATCTTGAAATGTATATAAATACAAAATCATATACACCTTACGCTAATAGGTTTTGTCAGTTATACTCCATTTAAAAAAGAATGCTTATCCCAAAACTTGGCAGCATGAAGAGAAACTAGAATCTTCGTATTTGTTGAAAAAATTAAAAAGTACAGTCATTTTGGAATAGAGTTTGAGAGTTTCTTTAAAAGTAAACATTTATTTTGGTACACTGTGGTGGTGGTGTGGTTTGCTCAGCCAGCTCTGGCCAGGCACAGTCCACATACATCCCAAGGACCCCAGTTTGTGTCCTGGGGCCAAGGAAACAACCAAGGTGAACAACTAAAAATAAAATAAGAATGCTTCCTCCCTCTTCCGGCCCATACCTTTCCTTTAAAAAAAAAAAAAAAAAAAAAAGCCATTTACCATATATACCAGCAATAATTCTACATTTCAGAGAAATGAAAACACATGTCCACACAGAGACTTGTAAATATTCACATCATTACTCATAATAGCCAGAAACTGGAAACAATCCAAATATTCATCACTTGCTAAATAAATGGATAAACAAAATGGTACCAGTATGTCCATAAGTGAATACTACTCAGCAGTAAAGAGGAATAGATTATGGATCATCTCAAAAACACTAACTGCAGTTAGCTAGGTTCAATAAAGTCCATATTGTGTGATTCCACTTATATCAAATTTCTAAAAAAAGAGAAAATAAGGACAGAAAGCAGATCACTAGGTTATAGGGTAGGAAAGGGATTGACTACAAAGAGAGGCTAGGGAACTTTGCAGGGCGGTGGAAATGTTCTAAAACTGGTGAAATCGAATCATGCAGCCAGAATAGGTGACTCATGACATGTCAATTATATACCAATAGAGCTATAAACAGAAAACTACCAAGGTACTTTGAACACTCACTCCTGCCCACAGCACAACCTGCAGTAACTTGCGCAAAGGAATTTTATTCTAAAAGTCATGTGTTAGTTTGTTACTCCTTCTCTGAAGGTGTTCAGGACTTTAGCATGGGGAGCTGCCATCCCTTTATAGAGAGGGGATCCTGTATTTTAACTTGGGGGGATTTTTCAAAGTTCTAAGAGGAAATGAAGTTCATTTTGATCTTTCTTCAAATGAGCAAGTTTTCAACATTTCAGGCAGAACTGAAGTTGACATTTTTGTTTTATTTTTACTAGGTTTTCAACCAGATGAAGAAATGAGCGAAATCTTAAAGACTGAATTTCAAATGCGATTGCTGTGGGGCAGCAAAGGTGCACAAGTCAATCAGAGAGAGAGATACGAGAAATTCAACCAGATTTTAACTGCCCTCTCACGCAAATTGGAACCTCCTCCTGTAAAGCAGGCCGAGCTCTGATAACTCTCCAGAGAACCTTAGGATACTATTTCAAGCGTCTCCATTTTCTTCTTTGGGAAAGCTTATCATTTGAGAAAGTAACAATGTGCAAATCTGACAATGTACAAGCTTTTAGTATCCACAGGATATTAAACATGTAAATTGCACAGAGCACACTTATTTATGAATTGTTTAAAATTACTACTGATTTTTAAATGAATGGTAATTTATTATTAAGGTAACTACTGCTAATGTTGATCAGCAGATTGAAGAGACCTAGCTGTTGCCTGGTTGCTATCTGTTATAGAGGTATTTAACCACTTAGTTTTAATTCCATGCCAGATAAGTGTAAATAGAAGAGTTTAAAATAGCATGAGATATTTCAAGAGGTATCAGTTGTATGATATTTTTAAATATATGAAAAATGTAAATAGCCATATGAAAATAAATCTTTTTGTGAAAAAAAAAATGGTATCCAGTCTCTTTAATATTAAACAGTTCGCTGGAGTAGTACAATAATTACCTCCTACGTTCAAGGGGAACCTCTTCCCTAGTCACTATATCCTGATCATAAACTAATGAGTTGAGAGATACAAGGTAGTGTTGTCTCTAGAAAGGTTTAAAAACTCAGTTTGGACTTCGATCAAGTAATGCAATATAGCCTGGTACAAAGTTCGTATGTTTTATGCATTAGTTCATGTATTTCTATTTTTCGTGTAGATAAGTAGTGTATTTTCTAGGTTTTTTACTTCTCAAAGGGGATAACTTCCTAAGTTTATCAGTACCTGTCTCCATTTTTTTCTATTGTAGAAAATTTGGAATATAAGATTTTAAAATAAACTGTCACTCTGCTTTTTCTTTCCTGTCATATAATTTGGGGGTGATACAGAATAGTTTTATATTCATCTTTTCTCAACTTCTGAAAACACTTTCTTTGGAAAAAAATAGGATTTACTGTTTACAGAAGTTACACTGTAAGTTAACCATCACCCTGCTGGAGCCCATCGCTGTGGTCTGCTTAATGCAAGGGAAACACTGGCTTCAAATCCTGGCCTCCATCTTTCCATTAAGGTGGCCTAGAATGAGACCCCACTCCCATTTTTTTTTTAATGAGCCGTCGTGCTATATTGCATTTTCCATTTGTTAAAAACCAAACAAAGCAAATTTCATCTGGCAATATAGTGGTTCAGATGCTATTGAGAAAGTCCTCTCACTATAGTAAACTAAATCCTGAATAAATTCTAATAAATATACCTTTCAATGTACTTTAGTACAATGAAACAAATCCCCAAGGTACAATCCGCACCTCCCCATCTCACATTCCAAAACAAACAGCAAATTTAAATAAACTCTGTAAGAGAATTAAAAAACCTGAGTGGCACTAGAGGCAAATACTGACACCAGCTGAGTGAATGGGAAGCAGTGTCTTGGGGAAGCTAAACATGAAAAGCCTCCATCCACCTGCCAGCAAGGAAGTTATGAGGAAATAGGTCTCTTTCATGCACAGACACAAGAAGATAAATAATTGTAATGGTAATAGTCTTTGGTGACAATTTTCAACTACAAGCTTGTCTTCAAACCCCAATATTAGGATACTGGAATTAATACTTTTAATGTACAGGAATCATATTTAGATGTGTGTGAATAAAAAAATGAACTGAAAACAGGAAATGAGTGTTAAAAATGATCAGATTTTAAGAGAAACTAAGTAGATCCTTTTAGAGATGTATAATAATAAAACAAAACTCAATATTAAACACATTCAATTCAACTGAAGTTTTTAATGAACTGGAAGAAATAGCTGAAGACGATGCTCAGAACAACAGGACAGAAGAGGAAAAACAGGAGAGATTAAAAAACTTAGAGAATTGAAACAATGACCTAATGCAGCTCATCAGAGCACCCGAAGGAAAGGATGTAGGGTAGGGAATTCATCCATCCAGAAGAAAGCTCGGAGATTTACAAAGGCTTAGTAAGCAGAGAAACTAGTGAACTTATAAGGTACATCAAAACAAGTACTGAAAAATACTGTCTACCATGTGAGGTCAAAAAATAACACAAGCCAGGAGTGGTGGTGAGCACAGTAATAAGAATTACTGGGGGGTTCTGGTAAAGTCTTGTTATCTTTTTAATCAGTTTTGAGTATGTGAAATATCAGGAGTAAATACTGTAAGTATAGAAAATATGCTCACATTTTCAAAATAGAGAAAAGCAGAAAATAATGCAAGAGACTTAAAAAGGCAAACAAAATATATGTAAGGAAAAGAGACATAGAAAAAGGGGGATGAAATGGCAAGCAAAGAGAGAGCATCAATAAGTCCAAACCTCTCTAACCATCATAAATGTAGAGATTGAACCTGAAAGACCCAAAGATGGCTAACTAGACTTAAAACAAACTGTTTACAAGAAGCATATGTGAAAGATAAAGATAAAAACTGAAAGTATATAAAGAAAATTGGGGTAACTGAAAGAGGGAATAGTGTAATTGTAAGGAGGATGAGGTTCTCTAGGGTGCTAGTAATGCTTATTTTCTGACAAGTGGTGACTTTCTAAGAACTTAAGCTGTATATTTGTTTTAAGCATTTTTCTGATGTAATATTTTATGATGAAGTGTTAAAACATTTAAAAATATGTAATATCTAGCAATATTTCTAACTAAAAATATATAAAAACTTTGGTGAAGACTTGTTTAAACTTTATTCTAAAAATCTGAGAACACTAAAAATCAGTAAATAAACTGTGGTACTATGTTCATAGAAGATTCCATATCAGAGATATTTGTTCTTAAGATGATCTATAGGTTCAACGCAATCTCAATCAAAATGCAATGAGTTTTGTTTTTTTTGCAAGCAAACAATTTTTTTCCTAACACACACATGGCTAGGAATAGTCCAGACCATCCTAGGAAAATAAGATGGGAGGTAAGGGGTAAGTGGGAATCCTGTCCTATCAGATGTAAAAGTTTATTATTAGCTATGGTAATTAAAAAACTGTCTTTAGAAATTTGATGTATGACAGAGAACACTGCCAATCAGTGGGAAGGATACCCTTTTAAATAAGTCTTGAACAATTGGTAAAGCAAATGAAAGAGAGTAGGGGAAGAATGGATCTTAATCTCTCATGACACAGCAAAATAAAATCTAGATAAATTAAGAACCTACGTGTGAAAAGCAAAACCAGGACACCTTTAGGAGAAAACACAGGATAGTTTTGTTTTTTTTTTAAACTGACTCAAGGAAGAATTTTAGACAGAAAATATTAAGTATCATCAATCTACACAAAAATGAATTACCATTAGAAAATACCAAGATAAATTGAAAGAAAGGAGAGAAGATACTAGCAACGCAAAAGTGACAAAAGATTAGTATGGTACAGCTTTCAAAATAGCTCCTCACATATTGTACAAGGGTTGGTCTGCATCACCAAGTGGATAAGGCAGAAGTAAATAATGGTATAATACATCTGGGTTTAGGTCATAAAAGACTGCAGTTTCCCTCCTGAATTTTTCCCTCTTGGATTAGTTACCCTGGGGGAAGCTATCTACCTGGAGGTAGCATCAGATTCCACACAGTAAGGAATCAGTCTCGACTTCAGGTGCCAGACAAAAACCCAGGCTTGTTACCTGTGCTTCTGACCAACCCCATACAGACTGAAGGCCCCCACATAACTCCTTAGGCTTAAGGTACTAGTCAGGAGCCTAAGCAACTAAACTGTTACTTGTGCTTCTGATCAACAAGATATATGTAAATCGCTGATTCATTAGGCTCAATTAATTTGCTAGAGCAGCTCACAGATCTTAGGAAACCCATTTATTCATTAAAACACCAATTTATTGAAAAGAATAGAACTCAAAAACTACCAGATGGGTGAGATGCACAGGGCAATGTAAAAGGTGTGGAGATTCCATGTTCTCTCGAGAACATGACTCTCCCCAAATCTCCACGTGTTCACCAACCTGGAAGTTCTCTGAAGCCCTGCTTAGGTCTTGGGGAGACTTTCTTACATGGGCATGAACTGATTAAATCATTGGTCAGTGGCAACTGAACTCAACCTCCAGCCCCATCTCTAGCATTAGAGGGTTGGACTTAAGGAAGAGACAAACCTTTATCACACTAACAAGAAATTCCAAGGCCTTGGGGAACTATGAGTCAGGAACTGTAAATAAAGACCAAATATGCATCATAAATGTAGTTTAGTCAACTGAATGATCAAATATATTTATGATAAATTGCAATATCATCCCTATGAAGAGGTTCCCAAGGCAAAGGATTGAGGTCTGACAACAATGACATGAATGATTTGGGAAATGGAATCTCCAGTCAAAGCCTTGTGGTAACCTGGCCAACACCTAGACTGCAACCTACTGAGAAATTCAGAGTAACCAGTTGCCCTGCACAACACGAGATAATACAATTAGCTTCCTTAAAACATAAAAACCTCCAATAAATGTACATGGAAAGACATCCAACCAAAGAAAAAACTGGGCAAGAGGTAAACAGCGTTTTCACATAAAGAAGAAAGAGTTAAACGTGAGATGTTCAACTTCATCAATAACGAAGGAAAAATTCAGATGATAATAAAATGCTATTTTATATATAATGAAGTGATGAAAATTTTAAACTTTGACTCCTAAGTGTTGGCCAGGATATAGAACACGAGCAGTCTTTGCACAGAACTATAGGTATGTAACAACAGTGCAACCACTTTGAGGGGAAAGGTGGCATTATCTTTTTAAACTGGTGATGAAAGTAATCAACAATCTAGCAATTCCACTTCCAGGCATAAGATCTTAGAGAAACTCCAGCCAGTAAACATGCACATAGATGTGCAGAGTGGCATTTTTTTTTTTTACTAGCAAATTTAGGAAACAGCCCAAACACCCAAGAAAAAGAAATCTTGTTATTTATACAACGGAAAACTATACACAATAAAATGAACTTTGTGTAACTATAGATAAATCTTAGAACAATGTTGAAAGGGCAAGTCTCAGAAGATACCATGTAATATTCAAAATATTTTAAAATGGGCTGTCAAAGTAACATAAATCAATGTGTAAATAAAAATAATCCCTTTTACTCTTTAAATTCTATTTTAAAACTATATGAAATAAGTAGCACAAATCATTCATCAAACACTAATAACTTCCAAATCATGTTTTTACAGGCATCTGGGTTTAATTTTTTTGACATGGTTGTTAGCAGATAATGATGCACCTATGATTTGACATAGTGCTGCAAACTCCTCCCATGACTTTCCCCTTTCAATGGAGTCATTAATAATGTGCGATGTGGTACCTGAGGGGACATGCCACTGATCACCATCTTACGTGTCACGTCATGAACAGGACAGCACCATTTGCATGTTGGCTATATGCCAAGAGCTAGCGCTAGGCGCTCCCAACTAGAGGAGAGAGATTCGAGAAAGGAAGTGAGAGACAGGGATTGGTAATTTTGGCTCCCCGAATTGGGAGTTTGTATTTTGTCTGTCTTATCCCCACCCAAGACAGTCTCTCCCACATTGGCCAACCAGGAATCAACCAATGACTGGTTGAATGCCAGTTATGATGCAAGACAAAGGCAGAAAGGGAAAGCAGGAAAAAGAAAAACAAACTGGACAAGTCTGCCGGGGCTTCTGCTGACCCTCAGACGAGCGGCTTGGTCCGCTCAGGCAAGTGAGGGCAAAGGTGGATTTGCAGAGGTGGAGAGAGCTAACAAACGGTACTCTTCTCCGGAGACCAGTCCCGTGGAAGAAGAGGAGGGAAACAGTGCAGGGGTTGTGCTATCACTTGCAGACAACACATCCTTCAGGGTGTTACAGAATCCTGACAGTCCCTCTCCTTACACCCACTCAGTGCACAAGGCAGGCCGTCCTCCACCACAGAGTAAGTTGCCAAATAAAACTTAAAAAAACATACACACGCACACAAAGGGATCATTACTGCACCACAAGGGACTATGTTCCCAAACACCTGTGTCAACCCACATTCCCAGTCTCGCCAGTTGCTACCAGAGCTTAGATACATCTTTTCCCCTTGAGCTGGATGAGGCATTTCTTTGAAAGATGAAAACAGGAAGTCTTCCTCAGCCTAGTCCAGGTCCCTCTTCCACCTAAGGACTTATGAAATTACTGAAGATGCCAATACCTCAAATAATAGCAAATCTAGTTAGCCCCCTTCAGCTTTGTCCCCAGCACACAAATCAGAAATTCCTCATGAAGTGTCATGTGTAGTTTCTGAGATAAACCACACGTACCAGAACAGGTTTTACTATTAAGAGTTACTGCTTACCAACCAATATAGAAACATCAAAGCTTATTACCAGAGGACAGTGACTGAATATCAGCCCTGTTCATATGGAATAGGATACCATTTCTACCAAGCTCAAAAAACCAGGAAAGCTTATCAAGTTTAATATTTAAAAACGCCCATATGGTTAGCAACATGCATAAAACTCAGGATAAGTTACCCCTGAAGGAGAGATAATTTCATATTTCTTAAGTTGGGTGATAAATTCACATTTACTTTATTATGGCTTGTGACATACAAATTTTCCACAAGATACCCTCCTCGGATATCATTTGACATTCTGAGTTAACCAAATTGGCATACTGCAAGCTCCCATTCCCTACAACAATGTTAACATCATTTTACTCACTAAAATGATAAGGAAATTTTGTCAAATATGGAAATTACATTTACAGAGCTCCCCACACTGGTATCTACAGAAAGAAATAAGACTAATTTCATGTGTCTTTATTTTTAGGACCTAAGTCAGTTGCCCATTTTCTCTATGTTGACAAAATTAGCTAGTACTTCTTAAGTGTGATATCAACTTCCCAAAATGTACTCTTTAAAAGTTGTATTATTTTCCTAACTCCTTCAATTTTTTGGCATGTTTTACTATTTTTTCTATAGTTCCTAATTAGTGAGTGACAGTGGCAATTATTTGGAACATATTTGATCCTAGATATCATTTGCTATTTTTTTAGCATTTGTTGACTTAAAACTAATATCCTCTTCACAAAGATAACCTATCCTTTTCAGTAAGTCTAGAATCCTTTTGTTAATATTGTTATAAGGATGTTTGTTAGCTTTCCCTAGCAAGTAGGATCAGACTTCCCTGATCTCAGTTTAGATAGTAAAAGTACTTTTCATTGTTTTGAGAGGTTTTTTTATTGCTGGTTTTCCTGCTATTTTGTTTTGCGTGTGTATCTACTTCTAAACTTGACATAAATCTCTAAATATTCATCTCAACAATAATAACTCCTCATTGTTTAGAATCAACCTCAGGGTTTGATTCCCTTTATTCCCTTTTCAGGTTTCTTAAAAGTTACTAGTCATCGTTTCATATTTACCTTTTTAAAAAATAATCTTCTGAAATCAAGACTTCCTAAAATGAGAGATTAACACTAATTATGACAAACATTCTCTTTCTATAATCTGAAATGTCAGGAAGATACAGGTGCTCTCTCTGACAAGGAATCCAAGCAGAACAGGAAACACAGACCAGAGTGTGACTGGATCAGGGCATGTGGAACAGGGACAGTTCTATGACAGCAGGATAGGACTGTGTGAAAGTGAAGCCTGTGCAATACAATCACTGTAAGACAAAAACTTTAAAAATCCAAATTATTACACTCAACTTAAATTTTCTCTAAAGAAATAGTTACCTTTTTTTTTCTTTTAGAAAAGTTTAAGTGAAACTAACATTCAAATAAAACTTCCAACACTGCATTGCAAAACAGGTTGCCCAACACAGGCATCACTTACAGAACTTGTCATCTACTTTGTATAGCTGAAGTGAGCACATTCAAGAGTAAAATCATTGTTATCTTTTAGTTCACATAGCAATAAGAGACAACACACTGTATACATCTTAACTGACCATGATAAGATTGTTTTATTCCATGAAAATATTCTCAACAGAGAATACAATCTTAAATGAAGCATTTACCATTAAGAAATCAACATGTGCACAAAGAGAGTAAAAATTACTGAAATATTAAAAATTTCTTTTGGACAACTCACATGTTCAAAATTTAAGAATGACTTAAGAATGATTTAAACTGTGCAAGTACAAATGGCTTTTCTACTGTAGTAACCCATATACAGGTTGCACTAATCCACATGAAGGAATCTGCCTCCTACGGAAGCAAATCCTACTTTTAGGAAAACAAACAGTAGCTTGAAAAGAACAGTTAGTCCTTACAAGAAAGCCTTAAACTTTGCCCTCTGTGGCTGTTAGCCAAAAAAACACTTCAGGCTTTGTACAGAAGACAAACACAGTCAGATGACATTTCCTCCTCAACGCTAACCTTTCAAATAAAAATAGCACTAGATTTTAAAACTACTTTATGTAGTCTGTCAGTATTGAATAATGTCACATTATATAAATAACCCTGTAACGAGATTCAAAATCTAAACTTTATAGTTTACTAGCTCCAAAGGTAATACACTCTATCAGCTGTGTAACAGGGGCGTATACTTGATCTTATGAAGACATTAACTTTCACACAATTGTCATACAGCTTTAGTATAACTGGTAGTACGATTCAAATAACACTGGGAAAAATTATTAAAGCAGTCACACAGCTTCTAAAATATTGCTTAAAGTCCAATAATACACAGACCATTTCACGTTCTCTTTCTTCCCCAAAACAGTAAAGAATCAAATTAGTGAAGCTTCCATGGTACAAATACCCCACCCTTCACCCCCCCCCACCCATCTCCCTATTAAACACCACTAAGAAATTAGTTCAGATACAAGTCATTAACAGAATCACAAATGTGAGGCAGGACATTAGCAATATGGGCACTAATGACAATTATATTTACAATTATAAACATACAGAAATATTCATTTTACAAGTAAAAGTGCACATAGATCATTACAAAGTTTCACTAAATTTTATCTGGTTCAAACAAAAGCATTACTTGGAAACATACTATCATTGTAATAATTAAATGAGAACAAGGTACTCCCAAATTAGAAGACAAGGTGGGGAGAGGTCCATAAAACTTCTCATAAAAACACTTGAGTAAAGTAAAATGGACTTGGGCATGTCTTTTATTTGATGCATAAATTTGAAGATGCACCATCAACACGGCGGAGCTCTAAAAGCCACCCACCGAGGCTATATCGGCAGCTGCAGCAGCGCTGCTGAGTTAAAGGAGGTCGCACTGCGCTGACACATAAAGCCCTTTGTGGGATACTGTAGTGGTAGTGTTGGCAATCAACAGATTTAGGCACTCTAGTTTAAGGCAGCATTTGAATGGAAGCAGCTGACTTCTAACAACAGTCCTTTTGTCTTGAGGTGGTGAGTATCTTCTGTGTTTATTATGCCAGGATTTCAGTGCTGACTATAGATTCTTCCCAGACTGAGGTGCTGAAGATGGATCACGTTTCAAAGAGTTCTTTCAACTGGGCTGTAGGCTAGAGCAGAGATGTTTTCTTTTTCTTATCAGAAATACTTCCGGTTCACAAACTACTTCTTCATAATGCCAAAACTGGAATGTTTTGTAGTGGGGAAGTTATAGCAGCATACACGAATACTAGGATGGAAACATTAGTGCTGGAGATGTTTGACAATGTGATTTGCACTACAAATGTAAAACAAAACAAAGGCTTTGACAAGAACAAGGGATTATAAAGACATGCCTGAAAAATCTAGCCCCATCAGTCTAGACATGCAACAGGATGTTAAGCAAGCACACAGGTGGCACAGGCAAACACTGACAAATGGCAAGGATGCTAACAATGGGTCTAAAAGCCAATTAAGACAGAGCTGGGATGGAGGCAGCCCTACTGGGATAGCCAAATGCAAGACAAATTTAATGATAGTTCTGCATTATTTCTGATTTGGACATCAGTAAAATAAAGTAGGGGGGGTGGGGCATGGTTAGCCATCACGGCTCTTTTTCTTTCATATGAGTAACTATGAACAAGGAATTTAAGGATCCGTATTACAAAGATTTTTAAACAATGTATGGAAATGCTAATGAAGTTAGTAAAAAATAATCATGTCTGCATGCACTCATGCAACTTGCTTCTCTCACTCTCTGTTTGAGCCTGATAACTCTAATACCCTCCCCCTAAAAGCAGCTGCATGTAACCTCCTTCAACATCTTGCCCATTTCCTCAGAAACCCTCTTCAGGAACCTGCAGTCCAGGAGGAAAAAGAAAAGAACAATTACTGAAGACCTTTGGTAAAACCAAAAGGGGTGTTCAGTTTAAAGTGTCCATACCAAATGTCTCTAGAATCATTTTTATAGTCAGCTATTGAATGAAACCAGAACAATATGAAAGACAAGCAATATTAAGGACCAGTCTCTTCACTGCTTCCTCTCTTTATTTCCCCACACAACTAGCACTGCACAATGTGCCCAACAAATGCTTGTTGAAATTCACTGGGGAAAAAAAAAATCTATCCTAATCACCAATGATTCAACTAAAATAGGGGAAATGCCCTAAATGATGGTACATATATCTTCTTCCAATCCAGTTAGCAAAAATAGTGGCTTTCTATTAAAGTAAAATTGTCTGTGCTTCCCCTCCAATTAAGATTTCCTCAGTTTATTTAGAATCTATTTTCCTATGTATAATTGCTAGTCATTAAAGTGTTATTTTTCAACATATTATCGAGATGAAAAACACAAATATTAGATTTAGAAAGAAGCTTGTACATTACTGAAAATTACTAGTAAGCCTGAACATATTTTAAAGTCTCAAAAGAAAGCTGTTCATTCACATAAAAGCTGGACCAGGTAGACTTATTTTGCAAGTCTCTTAACTAGTCAACTACTAAAACTGATTATTATAGGCACTAGGTGCTTGTGTTCTTCTAGGAAACCAAGTTCAAAGAGGAAGAAAATGAAAATAATTATATTCTTATTTTATTCCATTAGCTGACTTTTCTTCCTTGAAACTATAGCTACACATTTGAACTCCTAGACAAAACCACTCTTTTGGGGAATCAGCTTACTGTAACATTTCAGAGCAGTTTTACTTCTTTAAATTCTCTATAGTCACTATGTTTTGAAACGAAATGCAGAGGTGGTAAGATTTCTGGCCATGGATTACTGCCCAATAGATCAAAGCCTATGATTTATAAGGCAGAAAAACACAAATCCTTCACACAGACTTAAGCAGAACATAAAGCAAAAGGCATCAATTAAAGTTTCACACCAACATCACTCAAATGGCAAAATGTCACGAGAACAGTTTCTTGTGGGACTATGCACATCTCTAAGATCGAGCCTACACTCAGCTCACATAGTGAACAATAAATCTTGGATGCCCTTTAAGTTTTATGTTTTTCTATCCGCTGAATGTGCTTTCACCTTAAGTGACCACTCCTATGTCATACACGTCACAAAGCTGCCTGGTTAGTTTAGATGTAAGTTACTGCACCTTTACTGTTTTTCTCTAGAGTTACATCTATGTATGATGTGGGAACGTAGCCTTCTTCACCACTCTGTCTCCGAGCTCTTGTCCACCCATCACCTTTGTCCTCCTCGATAATGTATAGAACTTCGCCTTCTTTCATTGCCAGAGTACCTTCATTATGTCCTAGATAAAAGTTTTCATAGCGTAAGCACAGTGATCATTTCAGATAAAAGTTACAAATGTAACAAGAAAAACAGAAAATCCTACTAGATTTCAACGTACCTAAGAACTATGAGCCCAAGAACTGTCATTAGCAACAATATCTGATTGATGTTTTGTGGTTTACCCAACATTTACACATACATTATCTCATTTAAGCTATATCATAACCCTGAGAAGCTGACATTACTATCACCTCCACTTAACAGATGAAGTATCTGAGCCACAATGACATTACGTGATTTGACAGAGTGCTCTAACCTATTTACTAAGCCAACTCGTCCCAAATTTGAGAGATGATCCTTTCTAAAAAATTCTCTAGGTATGGGTGAGGAAAGTAGTGATAACATAGTTTAAGAGGGTGGCAGAAAGAGTGAAATAACCATTTGAAGGGAGAGTAGAGAGCAAAACACAGGTTCAGATTTGGTCGAAGTAGAATGATGACAGCCACAAAGCATAAGCTTCCTTCGTAACCTCATCAACCTCGCGCTCCTTTTCTTCCTGTCTCCTAACACTCCTAACCTGCTTAACAGTAACAATTTCACAAATGAATCTTCATTTGACATATACTAAATCTCTTCTCAATTCTCTAGATTACATTATAGCAAGATCCTATTTAATATGTTTTTCAGAATGAGGAGTAACTAAAGATTTATTCAGTTTTAAAACCAATACATGGGTGAGAAAGAAATTTAAATCATATACCATTCAGTTTATAACAACTTACTTGTGACTGTGTCATTCTGCTCTTCTTTGAGATGAGAAAAGAATTTTTCACAGTCTAAACAAGGGCAGGATAACTAAAAATCTATAGGAGAGAACCATAATGCCTTCCTCCCTTCACAGGTTTTGTTCTCCAACAATGAGAGTAAAGGATAGCATAGTCAGAAGCTACTATATTTCTCCTTTCCTGGTTTGAAAGTATGGACTAGAGTCACGATGTGGTGGTGGCACTAAGCTATGACTTTTTGCCCTGTACCGGTCTTTCAATGTTAACAAGTTGCAAAGCAGATTATGAAGTAAAATCTACCATCCTTATGCTCAGGTTTTTTCAACTTTGCTGAGCATGTGTAACATAAGTAAAACCTCTGGGGGATAATCTGTATTGACCAGAATTGACAATAAAAATAGTCATCTATATTAGGTTGCTGATAACATAGTTAATTAATTTCAACTTTCTGTATGAAAGAAAAATCTCCATGCTTATAATACAGTTAAAGCAAATATTTACCAACCCTGTGGCCCAGGCAGCCAAGGCCCAGGCTATGAAAGCAGTGGACCCGGGTTAACAGCTCAGGACTGGGGCTGGGAGTGGAGGAACAAACATATTCATACTAATGAGCTGGCATTATAATTTTGTGACAAGCTAAGGACACTAAAATGCATGAGTCAATGTATGTAGACTTTAAGGAAGCAATTTTATCAAACACTATCAAGAAAATCATACCATCAAAAGGGTAGATAGCTTTGCAGTGTCCAATAGCAGGCAAGGGATCATCATCTTCAAATTCATCATCGAACTCACTGTGGTGACCATGCTGCTGGGGTGGCCCACGGACTTCTTGGTTTGCATCATCAGTGTAACTTCCCTCAGGACTATAAAACACAAAAATTATCTCTGATCAAGTATCACAAACATGGGAACCTTTACTATTATCTACAAGTTGATTCCAGGACCAATTTAGGAAAAAAAAAAATTCAACAATACAGTCAATTTTCTGTCTTTTTTTTTTTTTTAAAGGAAAGTTGCAGACAGGAAGCAGATAGGAATGGAGGTGAGTAAACAGACAAGCAGAGGGAGAAGGAAGAAATTTTTAACTTTTCTTAGTTGTTCACAATGGTTGTTTCCCCTGGACCAGGAACATGAACCCGGAACTTAGGGATGTACATGGACTGTGCTCATCTGGAGGCAGCTGACCTAAACACTATACCACCAGGGCACACCAATCCTTAATTTTCTTAAATATTGATACTACACACGCACGCACACACACAGAAATTGTTTCTAAGACCAACATGAATGCTGAATTTCCTGATTAAAAGATTATAATGTTCCAGACACACAGCATATATCAAGTATGTCTATTACTGGGTTCAGAGATAAAATAGAAAAACATAGTTTTGCATCATCCCAAATTCATCACTCCCTCTTTTGGTAAAAGAACCCTACAAATCCTTAGGGTACGCACCCAGACCCATGTTTAATTCACAGGCTTCAGGTAGAATTCTTTTGTCCTGGATCCCAAGGGCCCATATAAGCACAGCACTTATGTGGCCAGAGTGAATAGTTCAAAAGTATGCCTAACCCTGTCAGATACACAACATGCACAGAGATTTTTCCTTGGAACTGCTAGAAAAGAAACTCCCTTCCTTCCTTTTCCACTGGACTTGAACCTGGAGGAATAAGAGCCTGGAGTTTTTGGAAGATAATCATATGGAGTCTTAAAATTAAGTCAACACAGTGGAAGGCAGAACTGAGATCTGGAAAGAAAGTGTCGTGAGGATATTACCTGAGCTCCTAAATCAAGGTCTTCCTGAAGTCAGACAATAAAATCCCTTTTTAATTTAAACCAGTATAGGTATTCATTCTGCCCCTGAAAACGAAGAGACTCCTGAGAGTTAAATTTCCAATCGACCTTGTTAATAGGAGAGTTAGCAATTTAGAAAATCCAAAAGAGTAGGTAATTCAAAAGTATTTTTTCTTAAAAATTTTTAAATGTAAGAGAAAAAACATTAATAATTTTGCAAAAGAATCAAAGGACTAAGGTTTTAATAATGGGAAAATACAGGGGATTAGATTTAACAGTACTTTTGGTATCCCTGGAAGCCATGATCATAACAAAAACCAGAGATTAGGCATTTTAATACAGAAATTTTACCTAATAATAAACACTGTATATTTGTGGGTATACTGAAGATATGTGTTCTTGCAAAAAATGAGAACAAAGAGAAGGAGAAGGTGAAACACTTGCCAAGGATATACTATTACCAAGTATTTCACTACTAGGTGCATTAGGTATATTATTTCATTTATACTAACAATCTTGTATGACGGGTATTTTAATCTCTATTCTATATTTTAGAAAACTAACTCTCAGCATTAAAAATAAACTTGCTCAAATTATACTGCAATTAAGTAGTAAACTAAAATTTGATACTGTATTTTTTAAATCCTTCTCTAAGGGGTTTTTGGATTTTGTTATGGGGGAAAAAAAAGACATTACACAGAAAGGGAAAATGTCACAAAAGAGTATGAAAACATAAAAACTTACACAAAAAGCCTTTGGGAGCTCTGGTCCAAACTAAAAATACACTTTTTTTCCTTTATAAAACTTTGAGGAATATGTCAAATTTGACAAATTTTTCTTCAGCAAAAGTTAACCAACTCCATTCCAAAGCTTAAGGGAATCTTCCTGGGCCTGAGGAAATTATTCCTCAGATCGTCACTCCAAGAATTTTCTATGTTCCTACCTTTGTTTTTGGATGCATAACAAACCAGAACTGAGTAGCAATATGAAATTTTATATCTCACTTGTAGCTATTGTTTAAACAAAATTATTTAGATTCAGAGGACAAATGTTATTAAAGGTCAAATATTAAATTAGAAGGAAAAGTATGAAGTTTAGGACAAAATGATAAGAAAAGTTGGGGGGAAAAGAAGTTGTTCAAATAAAATGCATGAGTACCTTTCCCGTCCCTGGGTTACAAGATGATTTATGTCACTGCTGTGTCTTCTGTCTCCTCTCCCACCTGTCTTGCCTTCAACTTCTGAGAGCCAAGCCTTAGGAAAAAATGAGTAAATATTTTTAAAAATTCATGAAATTCTACATTTAAAATATGAGTTCAGTTTTTATGACTACGTAATTCTTAGAGACTCAGAGACAATTCTTTATTACAATTTGTTCAATGGTCAGCTTTACAGTTGATTTTTTTTTAAGTCTAAATATTTTGTTTTATGTAGTTTTAAATACAGAAAAAAATACTTTAATGAGGGACTAATTATATACCATAATACTTTTAGACCTTCAGCCTTAAATTTAAATACTTGAAGACAATGCTAGCAAAAAACAATCTATCAATGAAGTTTAGAATAATGGTTTAGCTTATACACTTGCTAAATAACAGATCTACCTCATTCTTGTGGATTTCCATTCGCAGGCGGTCAATGTTATTCATGGTCTCTGCTAATTTAGGCTGCAAGCTCCCTGGGTCCCCCATTTGTGGGTTTTTCTCATATACATCTTTCATTTTGTTGAGTGCTTCTCTGAACATGAGAAGGAAATGACAGAATCAAATAATGACTTCATATAGTCCCAGATAAGAGTTTTGATTTTGGCAACTCAACGTGTGGCCTAATCTTAAAAAGTCACATCTCTAAGTTTAGTCAAGCATTACCTGATTAAAAATAATCTGCATAAAAATGATAATGTATATAGTAATTTATGGAACAGTCTTTTAAAATATTTGGAACATAAGATTTCATTTCTCATTTCTTGCCTAAATGAGACTATATATATCCTTACACATATACAAGTTTAATCAAAAGCTAGAAGAACATTCCTCAGCATTCTTACACTTATCATGTCTAAATCAAACTCATTATATTTGCATCCAGACATATTATTCCAGCAGTTCTCAGTTCACAGCATCGTCATCTTCCCACTCATCAATGCTAAAAATAGTTATCTTTAACTTGCCCCCACCTCTAAATTCAGCTAATTATCGCCTCTTCATTTCTGTAATTGCATTACAAGTTATGCTTTAATCAGCTCTTCTTAACTCTAACATTTGACATTACTGACTAACATTTCTTGATTCTCTTTTTCTTCTTCATTTCCTGGAGGTTACATTTTCTTTTCACCTCTCACCTCTACTGTCTCATAATCCCCACTGGCTCCTTTTCTTCCTCTGTTCTTCCTTAAAATGCATGTTACATAAAATGATTTCTCATCTCATCTCATCCTAAACTCTTCTTTTTTAAGGATGATCTCTTGTCTTAGGGTTTTTTCCACCTTCAGTTTTACTGAGCTACAAGTGACTTATTGTTTTAATATCACCTATCTTCATATAATTCTCAAATATGTATCTCCCATCCTCTTTCTTTCCGACATTCTAGATACTTGGGATATTACCATGTGGGTTTTTCAGATACTTCAAAAGCCAACATAAACAAAACCATAATCTTTGGCCCAAATTTTTTTTTCTCACTATCTCAACTATGTGCCCATTCTCCTAAGCTATAAGCCTGTTATCTTTTTAATGACTCAGTTTTCTCTTCTTGGGATCCAACTGGGTAAAAAGTCTGACAGACTTTGGCTTTGAAAGGGCTCATATCTAGTCTCCCTTTCTATTCCCAAGGTATGGCTTAATTTAGGTCCTCAGTATCTCTCACCTAGATATTATAAAGTCCCCTAACCGGTCTCTCTGCTTCTAATATCTTGCTTATACAATCTACTCTCCATACAGCTTTCAATTGTCTTCATTTAGAATACAGAGGTGATAGTATCACCTTATCTCTCAACAACTCTTGGCAACTCTCCAATGCCTACAGATCTCCACAAAAAAGCATTAAAGATTTCCATAACTCATCCTAAACCTTTTTCATCATCTTCTGCGATTACAGTCCACACAATTTATAATCAAGCATCTCTGGCGTAGAGCCAATTCTAGGCCACGGTAAGAACATTCACATTTCTGTGCCTTTGGTTCTTATTTTTCCTTTAATGTTCTTAATCATTCCTTATTGTCTAATTTCTTATTTAACCAACAAGACCCTGCTCCTCTGCCAAGATCTAATTCTAATACTCTGGAGACAAATCAGCTAGTATTTGGATATCAACTTTGAAATTTACCAGCTGTCTATTCTTAGACAAATTACTTTGAAGATTTCAATGACATACCCCATGTAAGCTCAGCACCTGGTATGTAAGCCCTCAAGAAACAGTTATTATACTGCTACACTCACTCTTCCCCTAATACCTTCTTAGTGAAGGTCTCTTAATTATACCACTAGAAATTAATTACTTTTCCTTTGGGGTGCCTAAAACTTTATATATCTTAGAAGTCATCATGATCCATCAGGTACACAAATTAAATCATTTTAATCTTATCTTTTCCAACCATAAATGTGAACCTTTAGGATAAGGGACTATATTTTATTCATTTTTATATCTTCTATAGTCCTAAACATCTTTTACATATGTTAAGTCCTAAGTTTTACAATAAATGCCATCAATTTTCAGAAACTAATTACATGTTGCTCTGATAAAATTTTTAGCATTTAAATTATAATAATACAGTTGATTCTTATTATTTGCAGGTTCCACATTTGTAAGTTGCCCACTTGCTAAAATTTATAAACCCAAAACCAATACTTATGGCACTTTCATAGTGAATAATTAAGCACAGAGTGGTGAAAAATTTGTGTTGTCTGATACATGTGCATATTCTCAGTTGAATTCAAACAAGAGGTTCTAACTTCTTTTATTGCTCTGATACTCTGACCAAGTATCCTTTGTGGTCTATTTAATGGCTTGCTTTTTTTTTTTGCATTTTTGGCTATTTGTTATTAAAATAGTCCCTAATCATAGTGCTAAAGTGTTATCTAGAGTCCTAAGTGCAAGAAGACTGTGAGAAGTTTTATGGAGAAAATATATAGGTTAGATAAGCTTTGTTCAGGCATGAGTTACTGCGCTGTTGGTCCTGAGTTCAAAGTTAATGAATCAACTATATTAAATAATGTTTTTAAACAGAAACACATTAATACAAAATTATCAATCAACTGATGAAAATGTTATGACCAAAGGCAAACTGGACATAACACCGCATTTTCTATTTCTGTATTCACTAATTTGGTGTCTACAGGGACTTTATAAAATTTAACTACCATAAATAATGGACTGTACTGCAATATTTCATTTATGATTAAGCACCCAATCATACCTGATGTAAAGTCTTAACATCAAAACTTTAAAACTTTAATCACCCATGCTCAAGTTCAAGCTCCAATTTTATCTTTATTATAAAAGCAGATAGCAAGTCACTGATTCACTATAATAACTCTACAATTCTCTAAGTTCATTAAAACAAAACTGAACTAAAGGAAACGTTTTACAAAATTGAAAAAAAATTAAATCGATGAGTGCATGAATCTGAAGTTATAGCTATTAAACACTGTTTGCAAAAATTTGGTTACAAAAAATTAAGAGCCTCAAGGTTTCTACTAAACCAAAGAGGCAGTTAGTGTTAGTGAAACTTCTTGACAATGAGTCACTGAGATATTCTTTAAATGTATGGAAGGTATCCAATTATATTCAATCAGTTATCTGTAACCTAAAAGACTCTCTAATATTTCACTTTACCTGTGACATGGCAACCACAAAATTTTCCAAGGTTTAGAGTGCCTTTTCCCTCAAAAGATACTTCAATTAGGATAAATCATTTTGAAACCTTTTATACATTATATTTTAAACACATCATTCAAAGTAGACCCTGAAAGTAGAGAGGAGCTAAAGGAAAAATACTTTTGGTCTGATTCTTTTTGTAGTTCTCTGTTAAGTTCATCGATGCGCTGCTGTAGTTTTTTACGTCTCTGTTCTGGTGGCAGATGACTGAAATCTTCTAGTGCTGGCCCCTGAAAAGAAAATCTAAATCATTAAAAAAGATATTTTCAGGAAACTTAATTTTTTAATAAATCCATTATAAAGTAGGATATGTAACAATTTTAAGTTTAAATTTCAAATTAGCCTCAAATAACACCTTTTAATAAAAAGATATCTACAGAGATGTGTTTAATAAATGGTAATTAAAACAACTGCACTGAAAAAAAATAACAAATTCCTGTTAGATTTTAAAATCATGAAACAAAATAGGTAAAATATCACTACATACAGATAATTGGTAATGACCAGTATCACATTATTTTCAGTTACTGGCAAAGTTAAAATAAATACATATGAACGTTCCTTCTTATAGCAACAACAACAGAATGGAAACACATAACATTTCTAATCTATACAAATGTATTGTTTTATAATATGTCATATTCCCAAATCAAACCTATTGCCCTAATAGAACAAATGTTCAGACTGAAAATATGAAGTTATATAAGCAACTTACCTGATAAAGACAATGTAATGAAGTATGTTTTAATACTGCACAGTCTTTGATTATATTTATTAAACCATTCCTTAGAATTAAAACATCATTAAAAAACAAGATGTATACCTGTCCACTGAGTGAAATGTAAATAGAGGTTATAGTCCAATAAAGGGTCTATTTTCAAGTATCCTTTTGCTATAGCCAAATAACATATCTCAGCTGTTCCCAAAGAAAGATATAACTCAAAAAAAGATATAATCCTTCTTTAGGAAGGGCGCTTGATGTCTGCAGATATTTTAATGCTTTATAATTCAGAAACTACATCATTTGAGAAAGTGTTAGCCCTTCTCTCTGGCTCAGGCAGTTAGGTACAGGCTATGAAAGCTGTGGACTCAGAGGGGTGGAAGGGGTGGGGACTGTTAGTAATTAGATTAAATTTGATTCAAATGCTGTCTTTCTTCTCTTAAAGTAACATCACTGTTACTTTAGTTATTATATTAGAGATTACGCAAAGACAATATTAACTATTGATCCATTTACTATAAATTCATATTTACCTAATTTTCATATATTACAAATATTGATGACACCTACCATTCTTCATTTTTTTAAACTGGTGATTTTTAAAATACGCAAGTTCAATTTTTAAAATGTTGATGAAATGAGCCCCCGAAACAAAGATATCTCTGCTCTTTGAGTCACTCATACCCGTAATAGGCTAAATAGTTTTACTTCAATATCTATTGAATACTTCCCTTAATATGAAAAAAGAGAAAACTCACTTTTAGGTAAACCATGATCAAATGTAACATTTAATTAATAACAGAATCTCTAAAATTTTTCCCAAGTGGCCTACACATTACAGACATTCAACAAGTCTAGCTGAAAATAGCAGGGCATCTTACTTAATGGGCTTTTGCTTTTATTTTTTTATATTAATTTTATTGAAGGAACACTGAATCACAAAACCATACAGGTTCAAAGTGTGCATCATAGCAAATTAATATCTGTATATAATACACTAAGTTTACCAGTCATCAGAAATAGGAATCTGTCAATCAACCAAATCTGACCTATATAAATGAATGGCAAAATTTCCTCTATGAAGCACTTTTAAATTTAGAGGTCAATTATCAAAACAAATGATCAGATTTATTCTAATTTAGGATACAGGTTTAAAATAATATATTTTTAATATTTCTTTAAAATTTGAAAAATTATTTAATTAGGTGAAAAATATATTCCAGTGTAGTTTTTTTGGTAGTATAATTAACTGATAATCACCTGTAAGTAAATTTACCAGATTTCCACATGCCCCTATCAAACCTTGTTTTCAAATTTATTAACAGTAGATACCTAGGCAACTTGCATTTGTATATTCCATTTTGACATGCAACTTTGTACAATATATATGAACTATTCCTATAAAAGTAAAGACTACCTTGGAGGAACATTTAACAATTTCTTCTACTTCCAGGGAATTCATAAATAAGATCAAATTATAAAATGAGTCTATAAAAGAGTGGCTTATTTTCCAAAAATGTGAAATTATGCAAGTATCCAATAATTTTTTGGTTAAGTCTTCATAATGTAGTTCCATTATTTTGAAATTAATGCAGGAAAGAACACCACACACTCACCCACACATACACACAAATAAGATATTTAGGTTATATATCTGTACTTTCACTATTATTCAAGAGCACAGAAGAAGAAAGAAATTTCTATACTGACTTATAGAAATTAGTAGAAAAATACTCTTTCTTACTTTTTGGAAAATTTAATGATATTGTAATAAACTACAAACATAAATTTGCAGTGTTATTCTCTGTAATATGATAAGGACTCTACAACATTTAAAAGCTCAATGGGCTAATTACAATTCACCACATTATTTTCAAATTGTATGACATCAAGAAGTACTGCCATGTTGGACTATGAATTAAATTATATATACAAAAAAAAAATACATACAAGGTGGAAATGTGCAGATGTACCTTACCACTTGTTTTGAATTAAGCAAAACAATGTTTTGAGATAACTTAATGATGGCACAGTATATACAGATCAGCACATAAGGCTTACCATCTTCACCGACCACTGAATAGTTCAATGGAAAACAGAAAGAAATGGCAAATTATTCACATGGAACCATAATACAGAAGATGCAATAACCTATATTTTTTCCAATATCAAAATAATACGTACATTTCACAACCCAAACAATTATGCCAGAAAAACAATTTTAAAGCACATCTTTGAAAAAGTAAATTACTCGCAAAAATTATAATAAACTGATGATAATGGGCAGATATTTTCTAAGAGCACTAAAACTCAAAAGTAAATAGAAATAAGACTGTCAATAATTAGATATTATCTTCTTGAAAAGAGCAATTTTAAGTAGATTTCACTAATAGGTCATCATTCTCAAAATACTAATGCTTGCAAAAGTTGAATGTGAAAGACCTAGCATTTGTTGTTTTAAAAGAGTATTTTTTAAATGCAACATGCTATATCTGATTTTTTTATAGTTAAAATATTGTTCTAAATTTAAATATATCATGGGTAGGTTAACAATTCTACTTTAGTTTTAAGAAGATTTTAATAAAGAGCACATTATTATCAAAATAATAAATGAGTAATTCAGACTCAAGATTTCATATTCCCTATTAGACACAAATATATAGGCTGACTTTTTTTGAAGATAATTTTCAATTTTTAGTTTCTATTCTGAAGTGCGTATGCTCAAAAGCAACAGTTAAAAGGTTTAACTTCAATTATTAGAAAATCTGCTAAAATTTATTATTCCTGAAAATGTGAAATGAAATAGCTAGACTGTTCTCATACAGTATATATACCACATAGATATATAGATATAGCCCATATTCCATGGGTTAGCAGGATTCAATGATTGGCATTGTATCTATCTAGGATCCCAACTAAACACACATACATACACACACACGCACTTTGCGACCCAGAATACATAGCAGAGTTTTACAAAGTTCATCTTCTCATTCATTACATTTGGTTGGCTGTCTCTAAATTTTTAATTTTTCCTTGTTTTGTAAATCATGTTTTAGAGATGGTAGAGGGGAAATCAGGTAGAATTTCACATGAAAGTATAAATTTTAATAAATAACAAAAATATCTACCCCTTATCTCTGATGAATCGGCCATATATATTAATGATTATGATGATAAGATGACATTTGCTATCATTATCTTTCCAAATTAAGCTTAACATTCTTTAGACTGTCAGTAGTTTCAGGGAACAAAAACCACAACTTATTTTGCTATATACAACAAAATTCCTGGTAAGAAAAGGTTTAAATTTTTTTTAGTATATTCATAGTCTTCTTTAAATGTAATTAAAACAAAATAATATATAGGGCAAGAAACATGAGTATTTAGAATTCTTTTATGATAATATTCACCAGTTAAATTTCTAATAATGCATGTTATGTTTTATGCTATCTTCTATATCAATACTTTAGAAAAAAATATAATTTTAACTGAAAGAGCCAATGTTTTAGTTTTAAGCAAATTTAGTTTGACTATCAATTAGAAAATAAATTTACAACTCATTATCCTTGGGCATACAAAAATCTCAAGTTCTTTTTAAAAATGTTCTTTTTTAAAAAAAGCAATTCATTTCCAATACTGAAATATCTTACTCTGATATGCGATTATTATACACCTGTAACTAGAAACTTTCACACACCCACTATACCTCAATAAACACACAAGGGAGCTGAAAAAGGAAATCAGAAAATTAAAATGACTAGGTATATTTCATTTAGAAATAGGAAAACCCTGAGAACTGTACTAGGGGTAGATGAAAGTTTACAAAAATAATTCCAGAAATCTGTAAGATCGTGAATAATTTAGATAGAACACATGGACTTGTTACTACTGTTAAATAAATCTACCACCACTACACTCCACCCTCCAAAAAGAGGAGTACATAGTAAGCTCAAATGAAAGAGAGTAAACATTTAAAAATTACTCATTTGTATACTGAACAGTTAAGTTAGGATGTGCACCAGATGTCCATTAATGGCTAGATCTTAATGTCACAGAAGGAAATTAAAGATCCTCATCCCTCAGAAAATCCTACTGGTACCGCCCTCAAATACAAAAACATTGGTACAGTATAACATTTCCCATATCCTTGAAGACAGTAGAAACTATATAACACTAGATTTTCTCCTAAAAATTAAAATTCAGAAAAGCCAAAAGGCAACTACTTACAAAAAAAATTATGTAACAAATACACCTCAAAAAAGTTTGATTTCGATGATACAATGCCTAAAATTTAAGTAAACTTAAGATTGATTGATTTATTATGATTATTATAAGCTTAATGGACTTATATGTCAATTCATCTAAAAACAAACTGGCTTCTTAAAACTTGCCTTTTTGGATTTTTCTATATCAAGAAAATTCTTAAGCGGAATGAATACATCCTATGGGTTAATTTTGAAAAAGTATCCATTATACTACCAAATACAAACTAAAACAGAAAGGAATTTCTCAATACCAAGGTTGTAATAAACTTTTGCCCTGCTTATCCTCAAATTCCCTAGTTGGCTTGCCTGTGATATTTCCTATCTTGTATATTCCCTTTTCCTTTGGCATTATAACTAATAATAAAAGTAGGAGGACTTTGGTCTTCTAGAACTAGGCCCCCAAAAAACAATGTTTAAAAGTACAGCATTATGATAAGACACTGACCAAGCAGCTACTTTTAAGTTCCAGTTATAAAATTTGACCTATAAAATTCCAGCTAAGTAAGAATAAAGAAGTTACATATTTAAGCTTCTCTCTCCAGTATATATAGTTTTAACAGCCTAAACTTTTTAAAACAGATTTACATTTACTTCATAGCTCTACGACTCTATGAAGTATATTATAACTGGGTCTGGTAAATGCAATGTTTAGGATACATAAATGATTACAAAAATATGGCTACTCGATAGCAATTTCTCATGATTGATGTAACATATTTAATGTATTCTAAATCATCACAGAGAAGATGGAAATTTAATTCTACCTGCCTAACTCAAGCAAGAGGAATCCCAAATGATTTCTTGAAGTCTTTAAAGTGTTAGGGTTTTTAGAAGTTATTACAGGTTAACTATAGTGCCTGTAGGTATAACAGAGACTCATAAGTACTTTTCCAAATGTTATTATTTATCTATAATATCATCCACATACAGAATTAGGTAAGGTAGATGCAAAGAAGTTCGTATCATTATAGAAAAAGAAGAAAAAAGAAATCCAAAAAGGGACATAATATACAAGGACATTTCTGCTGTATTACTGATATCAGTGAAGTTTGTATGACACTGCTTTAATAGAAATGTAGATAATAATGTAACCTACATTAAATTAATATATCTTGTTCTACAATGTAGCCAACAGAGAAACCCAACTAAGGCAATGTGAAGATAAAAAGGCTACAAGTGGTAAGAGAAAGAAACAGACTAGACAGAGAAGGAAAAAAGAATCAGGAGAGAGAGAATGTAGGAAGGTAGAAAGAGAGGGGAGAAGAAGAAAGAGAAAGGGAGAACCCAACTACAGAGTATGACTGTTAATGATTAGACTTCCTCTGACACTGATAGACTGAGTTCTCATCAGTGAATTATCACACCTATGTTTTTCATATGTCCAAACAAGCTCAAGTCTCATCAATGTATCTAAATTATGAGCTATGACTATTATAAGCATGTCCTTAAAATCAAACTTAAGAAATTAGCCTCACTAACATAATAGAAAAACAATAACTTATCAATAGTTACTAAGAAACAGCTAAATATTGCTTTTTTACTTTTATAAAATTTTTCATTTGTAAAATATCTTCAGTTATATGCCAAAGGCTAGTCAATTTTTTTTTTAATTTGGAAAAAAATACTTTCAAAATAGTTCAAGAAAACTAGTTCCATGTGAACATTACACAATACTATCTAGTATTATTATAGGCTTTACAGTTTAAAAAATACTTTATTATTTTAATTTTATCTACAAACTTGATACCAAACATGTCTATCTTTAATTTTTTAATTACTAGATATTGTGCTTTATGCTTCTAAAAGTAGGGTAATTAAAATTGAACTCGATTTTTTTTTACTGTCAAAATATTGTATAAATTGGCAGAAGTCATCATTGGTGATAACGTATTACATGAGTAACTCCAGTGACAAATTACTGAAAGTCTTAAAAATGTAAATACATTACAAGACAATGGTGGACATATGATTTCACATAAACAAAAAAAAAAAAAATAGCTATTATGATTGTACCCAGCACCCTCTTTATAATACCATTCTTTTATGGTTGAGTATTTCAAATGTTATAAAGAGGAGTTGTTTTTTAACTTGAGGGCAACTATACTTAATTCTGTGGTGTTTTTAAACTACATATTTACAGGAGAGCCTTATAATGAGGGTGGAGAGTATTAAAAGCCACACTACACACACAATAGGCCATCATGCATTTTAACCCATTATTAAACTTACCCCTCTTTTGAGGCTTCTGAAAGAAGGAATTCTGGGCTTGCCTGTTTTTATTTCATTCATACAATAATGCACGGGCTCAATGGAGAATGTGAGAAACTGGGACCCATTAGGAGTACTGGATGTGAATAAACTAGTAGGGGTTAAGGGTGGGGACTGTGGCTAATATGGAAATAAAGAAAGGAATCAATAAGCCAAATGTGCATAGTTCTTTCCTAAATGAAAATTCTATTTTTGGCAACATACGTTTCACAAAATATATCTAAAATAAAGCTTTCATAAAAATATAAGAAAGTTAGCATAGTTTTGCCAAGTGTCATTTTAAAAAAGTCAAATTTACTTTTAAAAATGTACCATTTCATTTGATCATTCTACTACAAGCTGATAAGATCAAAAAGAGTACACAAGTTATATTAAAGCGAGAAATATGACCTAGATAAAATAAATTCTCTTCTGATTTCTAGAATATTAGTACTACCTAGCATACTTAAGCTGTATTTGTAAAGATAAAAGCAGCAGCTATAAAGAGAGCTAAAGTAATTAAAATAAAATGATAAAATTATAAATGATTATCATCACAAACAGACAAAAAAATTTTCATTACATTTGTGGCTTTCCTCTCACTGTTTCTAGTTCACTCTTATTGCACCTCTTTTTTTGTTTCTTAATTTCAGTATTCCTTTTTTCCTAAACTCTCCTAGCTACTCTGATCTGACTTTTAGTCACTTCTCAACTTGATATTATTATAAAAAGTATGACTAAAACATTAACTATAACTGTACTTTTAAGATATTTAGATATATTATAATCTAAGTTAGACTGTATCTACATTCATGTCAAGATCAGAGAAATGACTTTTATCATATTTTAATAAAAACAGCACATAAATTAAAAGTACCAATCTAATCTACTGACATTATTTTAACCATTAAATTGACAAGAAAGATTAAAAATTCATGTGAACATTTACTCATCTGCTAAGCTGGATTTATCTATCTAAAATCAACAGAATACCAAAAGATGAGTTCCAAAAAAATGTTAAGAGTTAAAAGTCTCTCAGTAAATTAGAAATTTTTTGAAGACCTCTTATAACCACATATTGAGTCCTTCCCATTAAGCATTCACATGGATGATAAAAATAATTTAATATGATCTATAAGACCTAATTTGACATTTCTTATTGCTGTGTTCATTCCAATTGAGAGTTGCAATTTTAGCAGTGTTATAGTTGAGAAATTCTGATGAAAACTACACATAAATGAAATTTCAGAAGCATACAACTAGGTAAAACTCTTATTCATTATTATGTAGTGGTCAAGTGTTAAATCCAGAAATAATTTTTACAATTAAGGTATAAAATTGTTTCTAATAAAAGTTAATTAAATATTCAAATCAAAATACTCATTCTCTATTAATACAGTAAATCATTAGCCATTTAATGCCTATGTTGATCTAAATGACAAACTAAAACAAATTTATTAGCAGAGAGGAATTTTATGACTTTTACCTTTGGCTTCTTTCCAAAGAGCCATAACTTGCCCTTGGCCTTTCCTACTGTGGTTTTGGTATCCATCTTCCCACTTTCTTGTTTGGGTGCACTGATAGTCCCATCAGAAATGGTTCGATAAATATGCTGACTGAAATCTTCAAATGGAAAGTCTCCTGGAGGTTCAAATCCAGACTTGAAGGAGTCTACTACCATTTGAGAGTCCTATACACAAGACATATGTTTTAAAAAACTTTCATTTGTTCATAATACCACATTAGCTTTTGAAAATTTAATTCATGCATGCAAGAAAACAAAAATTTAATAATTCTCCAATTAAAAGCTTACAAGCGAATAATTTCTTCCATGAATTTGTAACATGTTTTAATCTCAATAGAAAAATACTAATTTATAATCAATCATCTTATTAATTTGTAATATTCATGAATGCTCTCATCCCATAGCTAGTAACCCATGAAATTAATCTGAGGACTCGTTAGTTAATAAGAAAAATCTAAATAACAAAAAGAAATATAGGAAGGGGTAATTCTCAAAAAGAAGTTCTTAGAAGTTTCAAATGAACAGGCTTTTTGCTTTACAGAATGTCAACAAAGAAGTTGATCTTTGGAAAAAAGGAAAGGACATCTAATCACAAAAAAGTCAAAAAGACAAGTGGAAAGGTTTTTAATTCATCCAACAAGAGAAAGGATAAAAATAATGTTATACTCAAATACACTCAGAAATGTTAACAGCGAAACAGAGAAAGGTCTCATAAACAGAACTGAGTAAAGAAGGCAAATCTGCAGGCAAAAATCTTAAAAACTCATGTAAGTATTATATATTGGTTTGGGAAATACATGTCTTCTATCTGAATGTTCTACTGGCATCTTGAACTCATTAATTTCAAAGAGAATAGTTTCTCTCTGCAAACTCTTCCCCCTGTCTAACCACCTCTCCTAGTTCCTATTTCTGTTAATAGTACATTTTGCCTGTCATTTAGTCAAAAGTCAACTTTAAGTCATATCTAACTTTTGTTACTAATATCACTTCCAGCAATTACTTTCTAAAGAGTAAGCCTGAGAGAGGAACTAGGCTTATAACCTTGGATCCAGCTATACAAAATATAAATGTACCTTTGAATTCCCATTAAAGAAGCCTAAATCCTCTTTGTTTTTAAATTTAAATCACAAAATTATATATGTTACTAGAGACCATCACTAATGTAACACCAACTTGCACTAAAGACTGAAATAGGTGGTACACATTTGACTCTCCTTAAACACTGATTCTCTTCTACTGCTCTTCCTCAGTTTCTGTCAACCAACCTTTCTGGTCATTCAGTCAACATTTACAAAGAAATGACCAGGCACAAGACACTCTGCTAGACTTTAATCATGATATGTGATTAGATGTATTTCCTCAAGAGAAGCAGGGCTATTCTGTTACTTCTACTTAATAATATTTTTAGTGTAGAACTGAAAAATCAGTGAAGGGAGAGAAGGGTCAGATCCTTTTCTTTTAAACAATTAAAATTTAATATTTAGAATACTCCTTAGAGTCCAATTTATTGCCACTTGTCCTCTACAGAATATAATTTAGAATCAATTACCCATCAATTAATTCAACCCTTTCCCCAATTCATTTAACCAACTTAAACTGCACACCTAAACAAAAATACTTACTCTTCTTTCATCAACTGATTTTGCTGCAAGAATCATTCCTTCCAAACATTTTGAAATGATAGGAATAACTTTGCGTTCTGAGTCTGCAAATCCTCTGTAACACTCACTGAGTTTGATGGTTCTTCGCTCATCCATTTCTTGTAGTTGCTAATGATAGATTTTAAAGTTTGAAAAAAAGGAAACAATTTTTCATTCTAAAGCAAACCCCCTTCAGAAGGGCGACCAATGAAAGATTCTATATAATAGTTACACTATTGTAAATATTTTCTAACAAGCTTCATAGGCATTATACCTAAAATTTGAGGCCTGTTAATAGCAAAAGAAAAGAAAAATCAAGTTTTTTAATATATCCTAAAATTAGGTGAAACTGGTTTCTACTCTTCTAAAATGGTCTTTTATGGGCCACCAGTTCTCTGCCTCATTTCACGTGCACATTTTATTCTTCAGCAAGATCCACTGCTAATATTTTCAAGAAAAGTTTCATTTAAAAGCAGAATTTTGATTTTTTTTTCCTTTCAAAACAATTAACCTATAGCATATATAAGTCTGAGACTTCTAAGACCTTAAATTAGTTCAGATTACTTAGATAAGAACTAGGGGACTAAGGATTCATGATTAACTACATACCAACAGACACCCAGATCTGCCACAATCTACATTCAGAAAAACTATCAAAGGACTGGGAATACAAAGGGAAAAAGAAGCAGTCACAAAGCAAAAGTGATAAAAACACAGAATCTCCACAACTAAAAAACTGATTAGCACATGCCACTAGGAATTATGCTGAGACATATGAAGTCAAATAATAAAGGCATCTTTTTGACACTTCCTATTTGCCAACATTGACCTTTCTCCTTGGAAACAGTTAAACTGCTCAAGTACCAGACTCTGATGGCCTTCATTTCACTTTTTTCTTGCTTTCCAAGCCTGGGAGTTTGAAACCTTCCTTTGTATGAAAGGATTGCTCCCAAAAATCAAAAAAGGCAAGACCACTTCATAACAAGGTCCAAACAAAAGGATCAAGCCCCCAAACACAAAACGTAATTGATCTCAAGGTTAAAGTCTCCTTGGAATATCAGGGCTTAGCTCATAAGCCTAAAAAGCACCACAGAATGAGGGCTGGCAGGCTTGATGCTCTGGATTAAATAACCAGAATGTGACACTCACTCTAGTCTACCACTTTGCACTATGCTTTCTTTGTACTTCTAAGGTGTCTTACAAAGAAAAAATATATATTACATGGACTGATACTCTTTCACATGAGTTCTGCTCTCCCAGATACTTCAATACTATTTCACTAAATCCCTTTTATCTAATTGTTCTTTCTGAAGTAGACAGCAACCTTAATTTAACCCTCATGTAAACGCTGGGGTCCTTTGCCTGCGACTCTTTGGCAACTGCTATGATCAAATGAAGTAGGATGAGATTTATAAGCAAGCTCATAGCCTACATTATACTTATGATCAGCAGCTAGGAAGACAAGAAAGCAAAACCCAGGCTAGTGAAAACACTGTATAAGGTTTATGTCTGTTACCTGGACAAATGCCTGTGATTCAGATAGTCTCAAAAGGCTACATCCCAATTCTAGGGTAACAGATAACAAAATACAATTCTAATGAATTTTCCCATAACATAATTCTTAATGACATTATTAAAATTGATCTAGAAAACGTCATTGTTTTTAGTGGACTAATTATTATACTAAATCTGTAAGAAATTTTGTGATTTCAAAGTTAGGAAAAGTTTTTTCTTTTTTCTTTTTTTTGAAACGTGAAGGCAGGATTGAAGACAAGTAGGCAGGGAGGCAGAAAGAGAGAGGAGGAAGAAGCATTTTGTTTTATTTTATTTTAATTTAGTTGGTCATACTGGTTATTCCCTGCCAACTCGGACCTGGGATTTGAAGCCAGGGGTATGTGGCCTGTGTTCCTTTGGAGATACTGACCCAACCACTACTCCACAGGGCACACCATAAAAGTTTACTTTTCAAATCTATAGCCATAAAGAAATCTCTAATCACTTAATCTTGATGGCTAATGAATCTAGAAACATTCTGATCTGATTTAAAAGTTTTACATATAAAATCTAGCTCTTCCAATACTAAAATTATATCAATTTCACATATCTAAATTTTACCTTATAAATCTGAGGAATCACTACGTAGAAATGTTTATGTTGTTCTCCATTAAAGTTTTGTAATTGTGCAGCATATTCATTTTTATTTTCATCAGCCATATGTGTACGCAGATTCAACTGCTGTTTAGCCTGGGGGTACATTGATTCAAATCATTACCAACAAAAAACAACAACAAAATCATGGCTAATTCTCTTTTACAAAAGTTATATCAAAACTAGACCTTTCCTAACTACTGATACAGTAATCCCTCACCTATCACGGGAGTTATGTTCCAGAGACCCCTGCGATAGGTGAAAATCTGTGAAGTAGCGGCGTTATAATTTTATTATATATATATATATATATATATATATATATATATATATATATATAAAGGCTTTAAAAACCCTTCCTACTCTCCTATAAACCCTTCCCACACTCTTACTAACCTTTCCCACTCTTATAAACACTTTCTATACTCTTAAACGTACATAATTTTAACAACATATAAAATTCTATGTGAGTGCCCACTAGTGAAGTACACGCACACTGCAAAATCCCGCGACACAGCGAAAATTCCATGATACAGAATTAGATATATTTTTTAAAAACCCGCGATACAGTGAAGCCATGAAAAGTGAACTGTGATATAGCGAGGGACGACTGTATTTTTAAGGAGACACGAAGATTTATGTCAGAGAAGTTTCTCTATCGCAACATTCCCTTTCTCTTATTAAAAGTCTCCCCTCCTGAAAGATTCAAGTAAAGTTTGTCTTTACCAAAAAAAGACATTTTCAAAAATTAAATTACAATATTATCACTTAAAAGCTTTTAATCAAGAAATAACTAACATCAGAAATATTTATTAGTTTAAAAGTCAGTAGTAAAATATTTCTTTAAACATGGTCCACTTCCATCCAACTCAAAACCACAGTGAAACCAAATAATGATTAAAATGTGATTTTTAATAAGATAATATTCAACAACAATTTTCATTTCTATAAAAACCATAGGTGATTTAAATAATGCTTAGAGTATAGTTTTATTCATCTCAAGTTTTTAGAGAAATTCTTTTCAAATGAGTCATATAAATATCATTTACATTGATAATGGAAGAATACAAATTTAACAGTTTGCTAGTTCTAAAGAGAACTAGAGGGAAATCTAAATTAAATTCTCAGTTGTTCTAAAGAATAAAGAATGATCTGAGAACTCAATTTTCAGTATTTCAATGCGTAAATCATGTTATATGAGTGTGTCGAAAATTATAAAGCACATTCTGAATACACTTCATTATTCTAATTCTAGTTTCTACAAATGTAGTCCCTGATCTTCTAAGGTAAGAGTAGATTTCACAAGTTAGTTCTTCTGAAATCAGAAACCGCACTATGAAAAAATGTGGTAGACAAGGTTTCTGCTAAGTCCACAAAAAGCTATTTAATCTACACTCTACTTGAAGATTACATAAATAATCATAATAACTAAACACCATGGCCGAAAGCATTCCAACATATTTGAAGTTCCAACCTGGGACTCTTAAGTACATATTCATTTACTTTCTCCTTTTCTCCGTCCTCCCACAAACTAGGATAGAGGACCACAAATTATTCCTTGACGGTTTTATCAGGAGAAATTCCAATTCCAAGTCACCAGCTAGAATTCCCAAGGGCTGGGGCAAAGGTACCAGCTGGGTATATAGGAAGTGAAAACAACTAAAACTTTCCCTTGCATATTCTGAGCTTCATATTTACTGAATCTTCTTGTTTATTTTTTCTTTATATGGCATTAATATTTTTTAGTCTTAATTCTAAAATACAATATACAAAATTTACCATCTTAATTATTTATAACTATTCAATTCAGTAATGGTTAAACAGTCACATTGCTGTTCAACTGACTTAATTTTCTTTAAAAAGATCAGTAATCAGTGTGTGCTCCTTTTTTTTGAGGTAACTTTCAATTTATGAAATGCAAATTTATAGATGTGCAGGTTCATTATTCATCAAATATATTATTCACCATATCCACCATCAAATGACCAAGCATTTTCTACCACTGTCCACTGACCCTCACCACTACTTGTTATAGCTCCCACTCGCTTCCCTTCTGGGAACCTCAGCTCTCTTGTCAACATCCAAGGGTTAGTTTTTGTTTTATCTTTTCCTTTAATTTGTTTCTTTATATTACACATCCAGAATTTGTGTTCCTCATTCTAATTTATTCCACTTACCATAATCCTCCAGTTTCATCCATGTTGTCAAGAATGAGAGGATTTCCTCTTTTTTAGGGCTGTGTAATATTCTCTTACATACATACATAAACACACATTTTTATTCATCTGTCAATAGGCACTCAAAATTTCCAATTCTTGACTTGTAAATAATTCTGCAATAAACACGAGGGTGCATATATCCCTGCAAATCAGTGTCTGGTATTTTGTGGGTAAATACTCTGAAGTGGGATGTTGGGATCATATGAAATTTCCATTCTCAATTATTTGGGGAATCTCCATATTGCTTTTCATAAAGGTTGCATCAATTTATACTGTCATCAACAGTGTAAAAGGGTTCCCTTTTCTCCACATCCTCAACATTTCTTGTTTCCATTCTTTTGGATAATAGCTATTGTCTCAGGTGTGAGGTGATATCTCATTGTTGTTTTGATTTGCATTTACCTAATAAAAAGAAAGCAGGAACATCTTTTCACATGGCTGTTGACCATCTGTTTATCTTCTTTGGAGAAATGAACATTTGGAGAAATGTTTACTTAGATCTGCCCATTACATGATTGGGCTATTAAGTTTTTCTGCTTGAGTTCTTTATATATTCTGGATATTAAACCTTTATCAGACATATATGTGCAAATATCTTCTCCCAGTCAGTAGGGTATCTTTTCATTTTGGTGACAGTTTCTTCCACTGTGCAGAACTTTTATTTTGATGTAATCCCATTTGTTTACTTTTGTATTTGTTTACCGAGATGCTGCAGTTTAGTCCCCAACACCCTCTTCAAAGGTTGATGTCATGGAATGTACTGTCAATCTTTTATGGTTTCTGATCTTATATCCAAGTCTCTTAATCCATTTTGAATTAATTTTTGTATATGGTGTTAGAAGGTGGTCTAGAGTCATTCATTCTTTTACATGTGGCTATCTAGTTTTCCCAACACTGTTTGTTGAAAACTTTCCTTTCTTCATCAGATACTCTTGGCTACACTGTTATAAATGAACTGATCAATATATGTGTCTATTTCTGCTGATTAAATTCTATTTCATTGATCTGTGCATCTGTTTGTATTCCTGTACCATAGTTTTAATCATTACCACTTTGCAGTATAGTTCAAAATGTGAGGGTCTTTTGCTATTCCATACAAATTTTAAATTTTGTTCTGTTTTCTTGGAAAATGCCAGTGGGATTTTGATAGGGATTGCATTAAGCCTGCATATTGCTTTTAGGTAAGATGTCCACTTTATTAACAAATTAACTCTATCCAACCATGAGTATGGAATATCTCTCCATCTCTTGATATCTCGCTTTCTTGATATTTCTTTTAACAAAGTCTTGAAGTTTTCATGTGTACAAGTCTTTCACTTCCTTTGTTAGGTATATTTCAAGGTATTTACTCCTTTTGTTTCTATTGTAAATGGGATAGTTTTCTTCGTTTCACTCTCTTCTACCCCCTATGCTTGCATAAAAATGAAACACATTTTTCTATTTTAATTTTATAACCTGTAATTTCACTCATTTATTAATTCTAGTAGTTTGTTGGTGGAGTCTAGGATTTTTTTTAAAGAAAATTATCATATAATCTGAAAATAGTGACAGTTTACTTCCTCTTTTCAAATTTGAATCCATTTTTTTAATGATGTAAAGAATCATTTATTTGCCAGTTTTCATTGTTTCCTAAACTATATTCAGGCACACTGAATTACATTAAAGTATCTTTAAATCTTGTTTTCCAATTTCCTTCCAGTGAGTCAAAAGACAGGCCCAAGGGGAGTTTTGGGGGACAGGATCCCATCCTAAATCTGAACTGCACAGGATCATTGACTTCTTCTGGTCCCACATTGGGTGCCAAATATGTTGCTGGGGCTGTGTTGGCAACTAAGAGGAGGAGAGAATCCAGAGCAATCCAAGCAGGAGTAGAGCAGCCAGGCCAGCAACAAGTAAGTACTAAGCAATGCCAATCATTGATTGCATAGTAATGATGTGTGGTCTGGTGGGACTTCAGACAAATGGCCAGGGCTGGTGCAAGGTATTTTGGCACTGTGGGCAAAAGCCAAATTTGGCACACTTAATAAGCCCTGCTCTAAATATCCTGCCTAAACACATGCCGCTCTTATAACCAGTCCAATGCCAGAAATGCCTAATAACCCCCACAGTACCAGAAATAACCCCTATTATACTTACCTGCAGCTTGACTATGCTGCAGTGTTCTGCTCCCTTTGATGAAACAGGTGCAAGCATGGTGGCGGGGGGGGGGGGGGGCGCATGCGGGTCCCACTTTCCACACAGCTCGTTTCCACACAGGGAACGGGAACAGCAGAAGGGCCACGGTCCATGGCAGTGAGCACCAGCAAGGGCCCTCTTTAACACGGGGCAAAAGGGGCAGCTACTTTTGGGCCCCCTCAACAGATTGGACCTGGAACAACTCAACTACTCCTTTTGTTCCGTGTTAAAGACAGCCCTGGCTTATTAAAAACAGCACAAAATTGATATATATATTAAGACAACAGGATGATCAGGAAATATGAAAAAATGGTAGTTCCCTTTAAAATGCCTACATACATGGCTTTTATTATGTGGAGGCACATTTCTTCTAATTCTCTTTTATGTCAAGTTTTTATCATAATTGGGTGCTGAATCTTGCCAAATGCTCTTTCTCCATCTATTGATGTAATCCTATATTTTTTCCTTCCTTTTGTTGATGTGGTGTGTAACATTAATAGATGTGTCCGTGTTCAACCGTAACTTTATCCATAGGATAAATTCCAGGTGATCATGATGAATGATTCTCATGATGTATTATTGAATTTGGCTGACTAATATTTGGTTGAGGATTTTTGCAACTATGTTCATCAGAGATATTAGTCTGCAATTTTCTTTTTGTGTGGTATCTTTGCTTTTGGTATCCGTACATTAGCCTCACAGAAAGTGTTTGGAAGTGTTTCCTGTTTTTCAATTTTTTTAGAAGAGTTTGAGAGAGTAGGTATTAATTCTTCTCTAAAGGTTTGGTAAAATACTCTAGGAAAGCCATCGGGTCCTGAGCTTTTAACTTTAGGGAAACTTTTGATTATCTCTTCAATATCCTTGCTTGTGATAGGTCTGCTCAGGTTTCCCATTTCTTCTCCGATTCAGTCTTGATAGTTGTATGAGTCTAAAAATCTGTCCACGTACTTAAGGTTGTCCAATTTATTGGCATATGCTGTTCACAGTAGTCTGTTATGATGCTTTGTATCTTCTGAGCTATTCATTCTAACTTCTCCCCCGCTTTCATTTCTCATTCTAGTTATTAAGAGTTTTCTTTTTTTGTTTTAACTATCTTTTTCATTTCTATTTCATTTATTTCTGCTCAAACTTTTATTTCCCTTCTACTCATTTTTGGCTCCAATTATTCTATTTCTAGTTGTCTTAGGTATAGGTTAGATTGTTTATTTGCAAATTTTTGTCTCTTGAAGTAGTCCCTGAAGTGATAGAAACTTACCAATCAATACTGCTTTTGCTGAATGTTATTAAGTTCTGGTAGCTTGTGTCTTCATTCTCATTTGTCTCCAGGTACTTTTAAATGTCTTTTACCCAAAAGTCATTCAGAAACATGTTGTTCAGCTTCCACATATTTTAGAATTTTCCAGGTTTTTCTCTTTTTTTTTTTTTTAAAGGAAAGGTGCAGGTAGGAATGAAGGTGAGTAGGCAAGCAGGCAGGCAGAGAAGGAAAAAACATTTATTTAGTTGTTCATAATAGTTATTGCCTCCAAACCCTAGGTTGCAAACCCAGGTCCTTAGGATGTATATGAACTACACCAGCCAGAGGTGGTAGACTTATCCACTAAGTCACCAGTGTAGGTCCCCAGTTTTCTTTTTGTGGTTAATTTCTAGTTTTATGCCATCGTGATCAGAGAAGATACTTGAGTAATTTCAATCTTGGCAAATTTGTTGTTACTTGTATTTTTTACCAGCATATATTCTCACTGAAATGACCCTTAATCAGCATGTAACATTCATATCTGTCTTTTGTAACCTTCTTTGGATAGAACTCCATTTTATCTAATATAGAATGCTGCAACTCCTTTTTTAGGTTACCATTTGACTGCAGGATTGTCTTCCAACCTTTAACTTAGAGACTATGTTTACCTTGAACTTAGATGAATTTCCTGTATATAGCAGAAAGTTGGGCTGTTTTCTAATCCATTCAATCACATTATATCTTTTGATTAATGAATTCAATCCAGTTTTTAGGGGGATAATGATATGATATAGTTATTGCCATTTAATTTGCTTTCTGCATGTTGTTGCAGACAGTATTGTGTTCTTAATCTTTTTAGATGCTTTGAAACATTTGTTGTTGACCTTTTCATTTTCCTCTTTTGTTTTTTTCTATGGATTTCTGTTTTGAGGTTAGCCTGAGGTTTACATGAAAGTTTCTATGCTTAGCACCTTTTTTGAACTTAAAAGCAAGTTAATCTTGAGCTCATTCTAACAATTCACATTTTACTCTCTTCCTTCCCAAATATTTCATACTTTTTAATGTCTTGCTTCTTCTAAGTACATTTCATTTTACAGAAATTCCTTTAGTATTTCTTGTAAGGTTGGTTTAGTGGTAATGAATCCATTACCCTTTGTTTGTGTATGAAGCTCTTTATCACTGTTTCAATTCTAAGTGATAACCTAACAAGATGGTGTATTCTTGGTTGGAAATATTTTTTCTTTCAGCACTTTAATGTATCATGACATCCACTCTCGCCTATAAGCTTACTGGTTAGAAATTCATCTACAGTCTTATGGGGGCTCCCTTGAATATAACTCAGTTTTCTCTAGTTGCCTTTAAATTGTGCTCCTTATCTTTGATTTGTCATTTTAATGATGTTTCTTGGTATAAGTCTGTTTGGCCTTCTTTTGTTTGGAACTGTTTGAGCTTCCTGGGTCTCAGGATCTTTTTCCTTCTTCAGGGCAGGGAAATTCTCAGTTATTTCTTCAAATAGATCTATTTCTCTCTTCTCCTTTGTATGCTTTCTTCATTTCTTTTAGGTCTTTTTTTTTTTTTTTCTTTGCTAGTCTGTCTGAGTGCATTCCCCTGCCCTGTCTTCTAGATCACTGATTCAACCAGAGACTTCTTCTAGCGGCTGAGCCCCTCTACTATGTTCTTTAGCTCCGTTATTGTGTTCATTACCTCTATGAATTCTGTCTGAAACTGCTTCATATTTTCTGTTTGCTGTAGATCTTTTTGGTTCTCCATTGTCATCCTGATGTCAGTGAGTATCATTAAAACTGCTTTTTTGAAATATTCACCTGGTAGTTTACTTAATTATTTTGCATTCAGGTGTTCCCCTGGGTCTTTGTTTAGATTCATCACTTCACCTGTATTTCTCTTTCCCTTCATTCTGTTTATTTGTATGGATTAGTCTTCCCTGATATAAAGACCTTCTGTTAGGGTATCAAGTCAAAAAATGTAAGTCTACAGTGTTGTTTCAAAATGCTAGGATGTCTTCTGTTGTGTGATCTCTACACTACTTAGAATTGTTGAAGCTCCAGAGCCAGCACCATACTGCAGTCTGAGAGTCCAGTCTACAGGGTTGGAATAGGGATAGGGAATTCAGAGGTTTCTCTCAACAGTCACAGGAATGAATAAGACACAGTAGAGAGGCCTAAGAGGTGTGGGCCCAAGTCATAAGCAGGCCACAGTCCCAGAAGTGTCCACTGCTGAAAGAGGGCCAAGAACTGTTTGTAGCAAAACACACTCCCCTTGGAAAATTCCTCAGTTCTCCAGAGGAATAGCAGTCCCTACCAGGAGAAATAAACAAGCCCTGAAATCTAGGGTTGGCAAGTAGTAAAGAGATAGGCAAGGCTGTTAAGCTATAATCCCAGGCAGGAAGGAAACCACTGCTTCAATAAAGCCTCTCTGCTGTTCTTCCCTCAGAAATGTAGAATGGAAATCTCTCAGCTATCTGTATAGGGCTGCACACCTGGCTGCCTGTTTCGGACAGCCCAGAGGACTACAACTTCAGATACAAACAGTCCAAAACCACAAGTGCACTAATGGTAGAGGGGATGGGACAGTTCACCCTGGAGCCTTCCCTGCACGAGGATGCCCAGCAGCATCTCAGTTCACCAAGCAGCTATCCTCCTTTCTTTCACCCCATGCTTAGCTTTTTGGTTAAAAAGTGAGAGTGCTGCAGTCAGGTCTGTGAGCACTTTATTTACTAGCTCTTCAAACTCTCTGTCCTGTGTTCTTACTTCCCAAAGCCTACTGGTCTCTGAAGGAAGGCCCCTTTATTTTCCATGCCAGGTTGTACACATTCATGGGTCAGTTCCCAAGTGTGGTAGCAAGCCCTTCAGCTGAGAAGAGAGTGTCTGTAGCACTGGTCCTTCCCTATGGATCCAAGGGTCTCCTAACAGGACAGCCTGGATGCCAGGACTGACAGCCTTTTCCTACAGTTTCTGAAGAAGTGTGTCCTTTCTCTTTATGGAGATGCTGGTCCCTGTTCCTTCCCAAAGGTCACAGTTGTTAAATGGATATAGGTTTTTTTGTGTCTGTGTTAAGGAGATGAACTTAAGATCTTCACAGTCTGCCATCTTGGAACCAGAAGCCTCAGGAGGAAGCAATCAGAAAACTATAGAATCCAATTGGCTCACATCTCAAAAGGGAAGTCTCTTTTTATTTATTTATTTACTTTTAATTTTAATCAGTCACTGAAACAATGTTCCCTTTACTCCCCCTGGTCACTTAAAAGAGAATTCCTTTTTTTAGTTCTTCAAGAATTCAAACCTATCCTAATAATTAAATGGATTGCAAACAAATGATTATAAAAGAGAAAGCATTAAAATTCTGAACAACTGAGGTTCAAATGACTAGTAGTTATACCTAGATTTCAAGATGCTGAAATTTAAAGATCTCTGTAAACACAAGTGAAAACTAAGTTATATGAGGATTCAGGTAAAGAGTGTCAAGCAGTGATGAAGTCTCCCAAGTATAAAACAGTGCTGTTAATAGTTGTTGTAGTTAACATTTTTTCAAATAATAATAACATATTATTTATATGATGCTAGAAAATAAATTAAAACAGTAGATGATAAAAATCAAGACCCCAAAATTTTGAACAGCAGGATAAAAACTAATAATTGATACAGATGTATCACTTAAAAAATCAATAGTACAAGTTCTGTGTGAGACACATATTCTCATACCACATATAAAAAGACATGGGGATTTGAATTAATGATAAATTCAATGGGAATCAATCTAAACAATGTGATTGCCAAAAAAGCTGATGCAGATGACTGCAATTAACCTAAATTTAGTATTCAGACAAAGGAGGTAATCAAATTCAGGACTAATAGGAATATATCTGGATTACTATATCAATTTAAGGTAACATACTTTAAATGGTATACTGAAGAATTATAGGGTATGCAAAGAAAGGTAGTCACCTTGATATTATTTTCATTTGAGAAATAAACACAAAAACTAGTTGAGCAGTAGAAGATCTGCTACAAATATCTAAAAAGCTACTATAAAAATTAGATTTAATATTTTTCTATGGTTCCTCAAATAAACTAAAACTGAATAGAGAACAAGGGAGAATGGTCAATGTTAAAGTTGAAAAAACAAATGAACATATTTTATTTCCAAAGAAAAGAAACTTACTATCATTAGAGGTAAAAATCATGAAAATCAGGGTAGACAAGATAATATGCATCATCAGTTATACTAAAAGACTTTTAAGATCATTATAAGCTGGAATATATATGATTTTAGGATTTTATTTTTAATCAGTAAAGAAAATGGGAGGCAGAAAACAAATCATTCCTCTCTTCATTTGTACTTTTTTCTTACTATAGGACACTACAAAAACCTAAGGAGGAAATACACTGATGGTAAATTTCAAAATCATATTTCTAAGCTATCACCATGTCAACTGTTCTAAGATAGAGGAGAAACTAAGCAGCAGTAGTTACAGGCCTGATTCTACCAAAAGTTATGTTACAGAACATTTAGCCCAAAGCCAGTTAGGGAGTAACAGAAGAGGGTTCCATTTTCCAAAATGAATGAGTCAAACTGCTAATCTCATATACTTCTGAAAGTTTTATTCTGTTTTTTCTTTTATAAAGTTGGGAAAACATATCATCCGCCCCCATTTTACTCCATCAATACCCCTTTGACTTTCTAGGAATGGGAATACAAACTCATTCCCAATAGCAACTATGTCTTTCTTGTGCATTTTGAACGCAGTTAAGACAATGCAATAAACTAACATGTCAATTACTTTCTCAGACTATCATGTGCAATTTAAAGTAGGTGAATTTTTGGATATTTTAGATTTAAATTCATTGTATCTCTAGGGGAAACTCTAATTCCGTACAAATATTCTATTTCCTATATACAAGTAACAGTTTGATATCAAGGTCAACTGAATTATTTCTTACCTTTTCAACATCCGCCTTGGTTGCATTAGTATCATTATCTAATCTTTCATAACTCTGTTGTGCCTTTTCTGCTTCTCTACATTCTCTTTCAAATTTCTTCTTACTCTGTTAAAAAAATTAAAATATCAATTAAAAAATGAAAGTAGATTATCTCATTAACAAATAATTATAAAATATTGCCAGTGTATCACACAGTGTATCATGTCGAATTTGCACACTAAAAAGTATTTTTCTACATTAGAAATGTTAGTATCACAATCAATTCATTTATCTAAAATGCCAGACATTATATAAATTGCAAAGAAAAAAATCATCAAGTATAATTTGTGTCTCCAGGTGTTCCCAGGAATACTATAAACTAGACCTAGGCTTCAAAACATTTTTTTAACTTAATTCAAAATAATAGTTAAGTAGGCTAGCCTAGGGAGGGGCTGGAACAGGGAAAAGTAGGGGAGGACACCTCAGCAGACCAGATCCTGAAATGGTCATATAAAATTCTGCCCAATGGGAGAGCAGCACATACATTCTTGAGGCCGAGATATGGAACCAAAAAGGCAGACCAGTCCACTGGCTCAAACCGATTGGCTGTGCAGACGCACAGACTGCTATAGTCACTTTGGAGCAACCTTTGCCTCGTTATAATCTGCTTAACGTAAAACTATATATGGGCAAATATATTAAGCTCATTGGAGTGAATTATGGGTAAGGAGCATGTCCAGTAATGGGAACACCTATCTGCAGAAACCACCACCTGTTCCCTGGAAATACCTGCCCAGGAACACCCCTGGGGCAGGAATGGGGAGGGACAACTAAGGGATCCCCTTTACAAAGACGTGCACGTCAAGTAGGCAATTGCTGGTATCCTCCTGAACCCAGACTGTTTCTCTTACCTTGAGGAGTGTCCTATGTCTCTTGCTTATTTCAATAAATTCTCCGCTTAATCTTTCATCTGCTATATCTTGCATGTTAATTTTATATGCAGGACTCAGGAATCTGGAGTGGGGCTCCAGTCTCTTCCGGAGCTCTTACACTAACACTATGACTTTGTAAACAATAGTCACAACTGAGCCATATGATATATACTATATTTCCTTTTCTATATTAAGTTTAATCCTGGGGTTATGGTCTTATTTTTAATTTGCTTCATTTTTAAGTACTTTTCTCTAGTTCAACCCTAGTTTTCTGTTGTTCTTTAAATCTCTTCTCACTAATTCAAACATTCAGAATTCTACCAATTTTTACTTTCTTGATTAAATTTCTCCCAAAGTCTTTTGACCTGCTTGCTGCCAAATGAACAAGTTATCATAGCATAGTAGCATAGTTGCTACTCTGGGATTTCCTTTCACCATTATCTAAGGAATTCCTTTCACCTGTCTTCCTTGATTTCGTAATTCCGCACCTCCTTCCTCTTTCTTATTTAAGTTTCCTATTCTGTTGGAACACATTCAGTAGTAGTTTCCTAAATGAAGGAGATCATTTTTAAGTCATTGTGGTTGAAAATGCTTTTACCAACATTTCTTAATTGATAAAATTTAGCTGAGTGTGAAACTCTGAGTTGGAAATTATCTTTCTTCAGAAATGTAAAAGTTCTATACCACTGTCCTCTAGCTTCCTACCTATTTTCCAATTCCATCCTGATTCCTGAGGTTTTGCATAAAATACAGTTTTTTCTATTTTGGTTTCCTTTCTGGAGACTGACAGCATCTTTTCTCTAACCTAACCACTACGAAATTTCATGAAGACATGTATTGCTGTGGATCTACTGTGCTGGAAAATCCCTTTCATCAAGAAAACTATTGTCTTTCTGTTGTGGGAGAAATTGTCTTGAATTATTTTTGTCTATTTTCTATGTTTTCTCTTTTTTAGGATGTTTATTATTCTGAAGTTAAAGTTATAGGATGAGCCCTCTAATTTTCTTAGCTTTCTCTCATATTTTCAATCTCGTTATTTTGTTCTATTTTCTGAGATTTCTTCAATTTCATTCTTTCCAGTAAGCTTTTCATTTCTATCATAAAGTTCTTTTTTATTGTCTGTGTGTTCATTACTTTTGAAATTATTAATAATTGTCAGTGCTTTTGCTTGTTTTTGCTTTTTAATTTCCATTTCCCTTTATAGTCACTGTTTCTTTAAGATTGCTTTATTTCCTACATATTTGTTTTGGTCTCTGGTGTTCACATTAAATAATTTCTTTAAATGTCTGGGGATTCCTGTCTAACAGCTCTTATTGTCACAGTCAACTGAAAATCTGCAGGTTGGGCTTGCAGATTGCGCTACTTCCTCTAACATGTTATGGCCAGGCACTTTCCTTGGAGAAACCCAGTATCGAGAGCTATAAGTCTTTTCTCTCAAGCTGATTAGATTCCCTAAAGAAAACTTTCAATTTCTTGCCTGTAAAATATATGCCTTTCTACCTATAATCTGAGACTTGCTCAAATGAAAGCAGAAGATGTCAACATTTTATATATGCCTAATTCTCTTATTAGAATCAGTTACATCAATTTCTTATCTTAGGACATTACAAAACTATACAGACAGTGCAAACTTGGATTCAAAACTTCATAACTATAAGGTCAAAAGGTTTAAATTTCTCACAGGATACCAGCCATCCTTTGACCTTCAAAGAGATCTAAGTTTCTTGGATATTTCCCTTGATCTGTGAACAGAGTATACATCTCTCACTAAAGGTTTAGTTCTTCAAAGGCTCAAAACTTTATAAATGCGTATCTCAGTTCCAACTCTCCAAAACATACGAGTTAAAACCTAATCTCTGTCCCTGTTTGAATATTTAAACTCAAGTCCTGAGGCAAGGGCCATTAAACCACCATACCCCAATACTTCTGTCCCCATTTTTCAAATGCCTCTATATTAGTTCCAATACCTATTGTTCTGGCATTTAATTTACCCTTAGTTTCTACCAGTTAAGTGATTTCTCTTTCAGGCAGCTCTAAGAGTTCAAAATACAATAAAAAGTATATTTTAGCTATTATAGCTAGCTATGTATAGACAAAGGTTTCTGAGTTAGCTCAGTGTGCTATATAACTAGAACCAGACAACATACCTGTAAATTTATATAAAATAAATGTGTTCATAAATGCTTTATAAAATTCTTTAAATATATTTTCTAGTTTGACTAGTACGAGATATCAATAGTCAAAGCATATGTATGTGTCTCTCTGTCTGAATAGACTATACAGAGAATGTCACTTTCCTGTGAAGATTAAAAGCAAATTTCCACCTTTAATCCTCTTGAAACTCGGTTCAGAACTGTTTGAGTAGGTATAAGCTACTAATTTTGGTACAATTTAAAGCAACAAAAGTATTTTTATATTAGGTTTCTTATTATTTTTGAAAAAAACCTACCTAATAATTTCCTTTCAAAAGAATCGCCAGTAAAATATTATTAAAAATAACTCCTCCCTGAAAGGATGTTCTATCATTGTACAATACAGGAATACATTTCAGAAAACATTCATCTTTCTTCATCCTTTATATGGCAGACTAATCAACAACTACTTCTACTTCTCTATCCCCTTTTTCAGAAGAGCCTGCCTTCCAGAAAAGAAGCTGAAAATAATTAATACTTATTTTACCAGGCTCCCCACAGATGGGATACAGCCAAGTAATTTAATCCTGCCAAAGGCAACCACGTTTCCTTCTTGACAAAAAAAGACAGTTGGAAGAAAACTTCTCCCTTCCTAGTTTCTACACGTAGCTAAATGAAGGTATGGTGCTTGGCTACTTAAATCAACTGTTGACCATAAGGGGGCAAACCAACATGGTTAAGATGCCAAAGTAAACAGATAGGAGAGGCAAGTTTGATGACATCACTGAGCTACTGACCTATTCTGGAACTGCTCCATTTCTGAGCCCCCTTCTTATATAAGTTTACATGCTTTATTACATGGAGTTGCTTATCTGACAGACCTGGCTTCTCTGACGTTTCTATCTTCTTAATCTCTGACCATTTCTTCAAAATCTTCACAGGCTATTTATTGTCTTCTGCCCTCATCTTAAATACCAGTGCTGCCTATTTTGCAAAGCCTGGAGTTAATGTCTTTTACATTTTTTCCCAATTTTTCAATACTTTGTCACTAATTTGACATCTCTCTCCAGTTCTTTAATTCTACTCTTAATTTAAAACTTTGTAACTTTATTTACCTGATTAAACAGGAACACTGAAAAACAGGAATATTTCTACATATTACACAGAAACTTTATTTGGCTTCCTTCCTCAGTAAACTGCAGGCTCCACACAAAAAAAGCAGCATGTTATTCGTTTCGATACCTCCAGGATACAGTAGATGTCAGTGGAATTGAACTCACGTTTATTTCATGGTATTTCACCCTAAAGAAACCTCTCCTACATTTTTTGACGCTTCTTTCTTACTTATGACTCCTTTAACTTTTGCTCAATAATTACCAATTGTTGTACAAGCAACTCAGCACATATTAATAGCAAAGTTTAGTGACAACATTAATTTTTAAAGGAACCAATGACTCATGAGCGTAGGAGTCTGTTATTTTGTGCAAATGAAAACACACTCAAATACACATCCACTCATTAGGTGGTGGATACCAAGGATGCTAGTTAAGATAATTTAAAATTTAATAAATGTAAATACTCCCCCTAAAAGTCTTCCTGAAACCAATTAAAAAGAAATGAAAACAGACTACTAATCAGTAAGTAAGAATTCTCAATCAGCACTGGTGATTAAAATCTTATATCAAGGATATACCTGGTAGTCTAGTGGGTTAACCAATTGTGGCATAGTCCACATACATACAAAGGTCCCTGGTTCAAAACCTACGGCCAGAAGAAACCAAGATGAATAACTAAGTAAAATAAATAAAGTGCTTCTTCCCTCTCTCCCTTCCTAATTACCTGGCTGCTTGCTTTTGTTCCTCCCTGTACCTTTCCTTTAAAAAAAATACCTTGTATCAAAAATATAGCAGAAATTTAATCTAAGCTTTGAAAATTGATTTGAAAAAGACTAAGTACATGTGGTATGTAATGAGGATGGTTGCTGTGTTTTTTTCAATCTCAAATTTAAAAGTTCTTTCTCCCACAACCACAAAATAGATTGATTTAACATGGAAAAACTCCCTTTGGCATAATTTTATGGAATACACAGTATCCCTCTAACAATATGCAAATAAAGAGTAAACTGCTTGCTAACCTCAGAGCTCAAAAAGAATACTGATATTATACTACAGAATATTATTTGATAAAACATTTTAAGTAAAGGAGAAAACAATCTTCCATGATGACATCTTGTTTTTCAAACTATTGTATGCCAGACATTTAAGATAAATCACATTAGCAAGTATCCTTGGAAATTTTTTTAAATTATTATGCTTTTACAAACAGTGCACTTTATTTCCTACAATGGGATGGTTTCTAACCAGCAGCACAATATTAGAAAATTTACATTATTATATTATTACAGAATCACTGAACTACAAGAAACATCTCATATAATTTAGTCCACTCTCTTCATTTTTCATATGCTGAAAACGAAGAGTAATCAGGTGCTAAGAAAGAGACAGAACTAGAATATAATATAGGTCCCCTCTGCCTCAAATAGTCTTCTAAAATACATCACTGTTTCCCTTTCCTCTCCCTTTATTAGTTTTATAGTAACTACTACAAAATCAAAATAAATGTTCCTAAATGTTTATAATTATCTGAAGATTATAGAGTCAGTATAAATATAGAGCCATAGAATCATATAAAGGAAGAAAAGAACAATGACGAAATAAGCTTACATCTTTTTATTTATATAAATGTGAAATTACAAACATGATGAAACATTAAACTCAATTAGATATGAAACAAAAGAGAATTTAAGGCTAAATTAGTCAATAAACTTTATATTAATCATGAAAATACCGTAACTCACATTATCCATTTGTTTCCAGCACATGTCAAGGTATTGTTGAGCTTTTCGACCCTCTTGAAGATGCTAAACATTATAAGCAAAAAAAAAACGAAAATGAAATATTACATTTAATTAATAAAAGTCTAAAGTCCCAAAAGGGCTTTTCACTTCATTTTTTTTCAAGAAGCAAAACTCTCTAAAAATGTTCTATAGGGCAGTGCTTGCACCTTAAATATAATCTGTAAAACAGATAAAACTTCCAGAAAAATAGATAATTGTCTTGAACAGGGTTTGACAAACATTTTCTCTAAATGGTCAGATAAATACTTTAGGTTTTGCAAGCTGCATGGTCTGTTACAAACAACTCTGCCTACAGAAAGCAAGAGCAGCTACATGCAGCTTATCAGTGAATGAGTATGCGTCTGCTACCATAAAAACATGCTTATAATCACTGAAACTTCAATTCCATATAATTTTATCATGAAACATTATTCTTTTGATTTTTTTTTCAGCTATCTGAAATGTTAAAAATAATTTCTTAGTTCATGAGACTGGGAAACACAAAAATAGGAGTAGGGTAGACTGACCTCTAGTTTATCAAATCTCAGTCTTAAATCCTAAATGATCACAAATTAGTAAAAGTATCTTAAGATAATTTTTATCTGGTAGAAATCTGTTGAAACGGAAAAGCAGCTTATGTTGAAAATGTTATTTTAAAAGCAAAGTAATTATTTCTGTGAATACAGTTCATATTCTATTACAACTATATAAAAAAGTAAGAATTACCATTTTTCTTTCTGTTTTCAGATCATGAGCATATCTCATCAATTCACCATAAACTCTGTGCGCCATTTCTTCTGCCACTACTTCTCGCTGTCCTGCATAGTCATTTAACTCATTAAGAATGTTAAAAAAGGCTATACACGAAGTAAACCTGACAAAAAAATAAATAAAATAAAAATGGTGAAACTTATTTTCATTAAAATATTTTTATGATATTGACTGAGTCTGATACTTGACAAATTTTAACATACTCAACTTAAATCTCTACTATTAGCTCTAAATTTACTTTGTATGGAAAGACTATTACATTAAGTTCAAGTTGTATATGTTTATATTATCTTCAAGTAGTCTTAAATGATAAAGAAAGAAATTTGGAGGGAGGGGAGGGGGTTGTCAAAAAATAATAAGAATACTACCTGCGGGCTCTTTTGGCATACTGGAATCTCTTAAGTTACTAACAGACTGACCTGAGTTTAGGAATAAACTTGGATGCATTCCTAGTCTTGGAGCTGAACCTGTTGCAGAGATGATGTAAATGCTCTTGAGGACAGAACATGCCAATGATACTACTCAAATGCATTTCGAAGGCTGAGCTACACAACTCTGCTATCAGCTCTGAACACAATTGTCTGTATGCCTGCCCACATCCTGAATGGGAGTGAAGAACCATCATGGCTGGCACCAAAGTGGGTAAGAAGGGGCAAAAATAACGGTACAAAATGTGTGTGGAGAGAAGAGAAACAAAAAGAAGCAATACACTGCCAAAACACAGCTGAAAACAGATAGCTCAATTAGGACTCTATTAACACTAAACCTAATTATCCTAACAATTGACAGTTATATAGAAAGTTGTTTAATCTTTTTTGTTTCCATGTTTTAAATCCATCTACCTATACCTGTTTAAGGCTACCTAAACATTCATAGGCAATTCCTAACTTTTTATTCAGGGTTCCAAAATTACCCTGAAAACTTTTTTTTCATTATTCTTTTAAACTAACCAGTCAAATTATTTTACTAGCTGTGAAAGCAAAAGCAAAAATCTAACAAGCTAACAACTACACAATGTAACATGGAAAAAAAACCCCTTTTCTCCTGGAGACTAAATAACTCAAATGGAGTCCCAGATTACATCTTATTTAGAAACCCCACACGTCCACTACTCTAGAAAAGTATTCAACCTTTTAAGAAGAAATAGTAGGCACAACCCTGGTAGAGTATCAGTTTCGTCAGCCACCTTCAATCAACAGTACAGTCCATATAAATACCAAGGACCCAGGTTCGAGTCCTGGGGCCAGAGTGAACAACCAAGATGAACAACTAAATAAAGTACTTCTTTCTCCTCTCTTTTTCTGCCTGCCTGTCTCTGCTCTCCTTCATTCCTACCTACACCTTTCCTTTAAAAGAAGAAATATAGTTCCTTCTTTCATCAAAACTGATTTTTATTAAAACTTTAAAAAATTATTAAAAAACTAAGCATAATGTTTATTTTACTAAATAGAAAAATGCCTTTTTAAATGTTAATATGTAATAAAAAACAGGTATGAATTTTACCTTGGCTCTTCATCTTTGGAGGAACGTTTGGGACAGTACTTCTTAACCAGATTTCTATAAGAAGAAGATTTTTAAATTTTTATTAAACAATACCATTGCTAAAACTGAAATATTCTATAAGTTTCTAATTTTATTAAACCAAGAATTGAATGATATAAAACAAGACATGATCATCTAACCTTATCATTATATATGATCATTACTTACATTTGGTCCTTAAAGTAGTGATATTTAAAGAAATGTGATTTGTTTATATGATTTTTATAACTATTTGGTTAATTATACTATCAAATAAGAAAGTGAGAGGACAAACAGAAAACAAAGTACTGGATAAGTAAAACTAAATGGGAGAAAAGTACCTACTTCAAAGAAACACCACCACTACTTTATTTTGCAAATCATGAATTTTAATACTAACTAAAGCAAACTATAAACAAATAGTTTATCTCCTCACAAATGGGATAAAAGAACAGTTGAGTCAGCCTCCCTAACTCTGTATGAAAATCATTATCTAAGCCTTAACCTTTCCTTTTTAGGACAAGATAATTACATTTGGACATGTAACTTTCTTTGCCTGCATCTATATTCACTCAGGACACTGTCAAGAATGAGAGGAAGAATTCTTTCTTCCCATTTCATTCTCACAAAATCAGAGGCAGACCAGCCTATGTACTTTGGATTCAGGCTGGACCTGGGTTTGAATCCTAGCAGGTTTTGTGTAGTATCTATGTGACTTCAAGCAGTTTCCTTTCTTTCTGTGCCTAGTTTCCTATAAATGGTGTTAACCCCATAGGGTTATAAGTATTAAAATGAATAATGTTTGTAAAGCATTTACCATGGTGCATACCATGCTCCTTAAGTACGGTCCATGCACCAGTAAAGGTCCATAGATTCTGTTGCCAAAAAAATAGGCATAGACTTGAAGACATTTATCCAAAGATATGTAAGTAGCTAGCAAGAGTATAAAAATGCTCAATATCAATAATCATCAGGAAAATGCAAATCAGAACCACAAGGAGTTACCTTATATCCACCATTTGGATATTAACTATTAAAAAAACAACAAAAAGAAAAGTAAGAAAATAAACAAGTGTTGCCAAGGAATTGGAGAAATCAGAATCTTTGTGTAGTGCAGGTGGCAATGTAAAATTGTTCCGATCCTACAGAAAATAGTATGACAGTTCCTCAAAAAATTAAATATAATTACTATATGATCCAGCAATTCCTCTTCTAAATATACACACGAAAGAATTGAAAGCAGGAATTCAAACAGTATTTGCACATGTTCATAGAATCATTAGTCACAGTGGCCATAAGGTAGAAACAGCACAATGTCCATAAACAGATGAACAGATAAACAGAATGTGGCATATACATACAGTGAAATAATATTTAATCTTAAAATGGAAGAAAATTCCGACACAGGCTGCACTATGAATGAACCTTTAAGACATTATGTGGCACGCCTGGTGGTTTAATGGTTAAATCCACTGGAAGCATTCCACATACATGGACAGGGGGGCACACACAACCATGATGATGGACACCTAAATAAAATAAAATAAATAAAAAATGTGATTCCTTCTCCTCTCTTTTCCTGCCTGCCTCTCTCGCTCACCTTCACTCCTGCCTTTACCATTCACAGAAACAAAAAACAGAGTTGCCAGGAATTATAGGATAAGGAAAAGAATGGGTTGTTAGGAGTTGTAAAATCAACAGTTTGAGTTTCTCAAGATGAATTCTGGGGATTCATTGTACAACAGTATGAATATAATTAATACAGCTCAAATGTACATTTGAAAATGACTGACATGGTAAAATTTATGTTATATACATTTTGTTACAATTTTTAAAAATTAAATGTAAAACATTTAAACAAATTTTAAGTATTATATTTGTGTTTTAAGGGGACATACTTCATTTTCAATTTTTATACCTCTATCAGTGACAGATGTGAAACAGTCAATGAGTAGAAAAAAGAGAACTTAAGTAGGTATGCCTAAAAGACCTAGGGGAAGAAAACCAAATAAGCTTCAATGGATGTGAAAGCAAATATTCTTTTTTTCCCCATACCCCAGACCCCAGATCATGAACCCAGATCTGCAGGCTTTACATGCCTGTACCTTAGCTGTCTGAACCACAAGATGTTCACTGTATTCTCATCTCTTAAATGCCAGTTACTACTATCACTTTATCTTCAGTCCTGATTGTACTTAGACTGTGCATATAGAGTGTCAGCCTCAAAACCTACAACCCAAAGAACATATGCAACGACTGATTGCTATTTAGATGTGATAGGCATAATAATGTAGTTTCTAGGCAACTACAGATCTTTCAGAAGAATTATTTTCAGACAGTTCAAGAGAAATTTTACTGCTGTATTTAAATTGAGAAAGGAACATATTGCCATCATAGTTTTAAGTATCATACTTTTCAGAAGAATTTTGTTCTCCAAATTGATAACTGTTTCTCTTCTAATTATAATATTCCTAAAAAAGAACAATATTATAATATGCTCCTAGTCTTGGATTCAAATAAGCAACTATGTCTGATTTGTCTATGCACACCAATACAGGAGGATGAATAACATTTTACCTTATTATAGTCACTGTTACACAATTTAAATGGCTACAAAAATAATTTAGAAACAAGACTATTCCAGGCACTATGAAAGAACTATAAGACATTAAGTGATCTTCTTGCCCAAGTGATTATCAACCAAACTTTTTAAAGTTATTAACAATAAGGTCCTTAAATCCTTTTCATTGGAAAGCTCATTATTCTAACAACTAGTTTAAACTGATTTCCTTAAGCTTTATGTTTTACTTGTTAGGTTTTGCTTCATCATTTAATCTAAGAAAACATCTGAATATGAAAATCTGGAGTAGGCTTCATAATTCTTATTAAGGTGATGAGTCTTAGTTGCTTTACTAGCAAACTGGTAAAGTTCATTGACTGAATCATTCCACAAAGTTAGATGTTTATTACAGGTCAAGTATATACAGGTATTAGAAATACAATGGTAACACAGCTCAATCAACTCTTCTGAAGGTTCAATGAGACAGTAGGGTATGTAAACTGAAAATGACAACCCAGTTACGGCAAATATAGATCAGTAGTTGGGTAGGTAATTTAGTTAGAAGTGTGGCTTTTTAAGTAGAACAGAATGTAATGAGAGGAAAAATAGAGCTCTGTGGTGAACAAAAATCAAAAGGATAGAAGCAGAAGAATGTTAATGATGAAAAATCAAACAACTAAATAAGCTAATGATAACTATATGAAGTCTAATCCAAACATATCAACAAAATAGAGTTGCATGACATTAAAGAATGGTTCTCCAACTGCCATGCTGCATCCTCTCCTCCGGTAAGCCTCCAGGAAAAAACAGCTTACAAAGTTACAAAGAAGTAGAACAGCATGCTATCTTTAAGTCCAATTTATAATAGGCTCTGATAATAACAAAAGTTAAAAGCATTTATCTTAAATTTTTGTAATTTAATTTAATTAAAACTTTCTGGATGAGGTTTAAAAATATCTAGAAGTATTCTTAATGTATCTTAAGAACAAAATGAAAAAAATAGGGATTTTTGAAAGGTTTGTTACTGTTTTTTGGGTTTTTTTTTTACCTTCCCTAAATGAGAAAAATCTTTCACTGAAAGGAAGAACTTCTAAAGAGTTTGTCTTTTTATTTTACCTGTTCTTATTTATGGAAAAGCATATACATATACCTAGACCTAAATTATAACGTACACAACTTATATTTTAATCAAATTCCTAGAATTGCTACATTAAAATATGTTAGGAATATGTTATGTACTTTTTTATTATTGTCTGCAGTAAAATTCTGAGGCCCCCAAAAGATCTGTGGTACTGTGGTATCTGTGATTATTTTTTTTTTAAATCCTCATCAGCATTCATTCTCCCTATTTGGAAAGTCAGTACAATTTAATACCAACAGCCTAGACTAACTCAGGCCAGATTTGAATCCAGCTAACTCCTTCTTAATCTTTCAGTACCTAAGCTTTGTAATTAATAAAAAAGTACTGATAACTGGGTTTTCATGAAAACAAAATGTTATATGTATAAAAGCACTCAAAATAGTGTTGACACATAAAATGCTACGGTAAATACCAAAAAGTGCTTGCTCTGGCCAGCCTCTCTCCTAGATGCTAGGAATAAGCAATGCACAGAAGAAACAAAAAAATGTCTTCCCTTTGTGGAGTTTACATTTCAGTTAAGGAACTTATATTCTAAAATTAAGAGTCAAATTTTTATCTAATGAAACATCTGACAAAGGCACCTTGATAGGTACTCAGGCAAGCTCAGTAACTACTGGGGACTGATAGAAATGAAAGCTTCCACAGGATCTAATTATATGAAGAAAGTTAATCTAAACTCCCAAATGAGGGGAATAGTTCCTCCTACCTGTACACAGATGCCACTATTAGGATTTACTAGATTAAGCAGTTGATAAAAAAAACTCAAGGGAGGCCAAAGCAGTTGAGAGATAAAAATGGCGTACCAAAAAATAAAATTAATTTCCACTTTTAGAAAGTCAGCACAAAGATGAGTCCCTGGGTTCTTCTGAGACTTAGTAAACAGACACAAAAACTGAAAATTCTGATAAAGAGGTGTAAGACTAGATAGATGGTTTTATTTGAATTATTCTATATCTAAGCCTACCTTAAATATCTGGGATGGTTCTTGGTAGAACCACCTTATCACAGTGATGTATATAACTCAGCAAAACACAGAACATTTAATTCTTTATTCACTTAACATACTCATTTTACTCTAAAGGCACCAGCTATGCTGTCCATCCTTGGTATGGGTATGGAAAAAAATCTCTGATCAAAAGGAATTTGGAGTTCTGATCTGGTTAAGATAAGAGTAGTTTGTAGGTTTCCCCATCATTCAATATAATTCTCTTCCAATATACCACACTGTCATATTTGAACCAAAAAGGCATAACATGGGATGGAAGTAGGGAAATAAAATTTCATACAGTAACCTCTACAATAGAACTTAATACTGTGATTATTTTAATAGCAAAGAAATAAAAATGATATATACCTATTATGTATATGAGGCTTTTTTACTTAGAAATAGTAATCTCTGCCATACAAATACAATAGTATAAGTTTATTAAGAGAATAACTAATTGCAATTTATGTGGAAAAACAAAAAAATTTCTACCAAGTGATTTGAAATTACCATTTTTATCAATGAAAATGAACATGATTCAATTATCTATCTCCAAACATTCCAATCTTCAAACCAATACCAAAAAGTAGTCAATAATAAATCAAAATAAATGAAATCAAAATCACCAAAACAGATGAACAGGAAAAAATAAGCTGAATTTTAATGACTGAGAAATTTTAATCTTACAAAATATTTAAAATGCAAATGTAACATTTGGAATATAGTTTAAGCTAGCTATAAAAAAATTCTGTCCTCTGTAGTAGCAAAAACAGGAGGGAGTTAACTGTTAGGCTGGCCCAGAAGGACAAAATGGCGGCCCAGAAGGGCAAAATGGCGGCCCAGAAGGACAAAATGGCGGCCATACCCGGGGTGAAAAAGGAAGCTGACGAAACCACACCTGGAATCACAGGACCAATCCCCAATCGCCACGTATGAAGCCCGCGAAATTCTTTTGCTTACAGATCGCGCTTCCCTTTGTTCGGGCGCGACTTCCCCGGCCCTCGTTCTGCTGACCGGAGAACCTCGCCCGGGTGCGCAAACCCCAATAAAGCCCTGGCTATTCGACTTTTTGTCTAATTGACTTACTTTCCTCGCGGAGCTCAGAAAAAACCTTTCATTAACCAAAAGAATTTTTTTCCATTAAAGAAGAGGAAATAAACAAGGCAAACCTCTTCCTTTTAAACAAAACAAGTCACTATAAAAAGCAGTTGATAATTCAATCATTTACTAAGTATTTATCCAAAGCAGCAAACTGCAATACAGATGGCAAGGCGGTTTCGAGTTACACTTGCCTCCTCCCAAACTTCTTTACTGGAATTCCTTAATTACTGGAACACCTTCCAATAATCCTGCCCTCCTTAACAATCACAGCAATTGAGAAACAATGTTAGAAAGGAAATGTGACAAGTTTTAACGTTCTAAGACAAAAAAAGGACATTTATCACCTATCTAGAGCCTCTGTAGATAATAAAATCTACTTTTCTCACTAAAAATTCTATTTTTCATATCATGCAATTGTGGGCTGTAACGTTTCAATGTAGTGGTATTCAAATTTCTTTTAGCAAGTAAGCAAAAATTATAATGGTTATTATCAGCCACAGAACAAAGAGGCAAACAAGTTTATCATTTAATTAGAGTCCTGTTACTCTAGTAAAACCTTGGTCACCCTGAAATCCTTAAGGTTCAAGGTATTCTGGACAAATAAATATTTCAAATTGCTAGTTTTACCTTATAAACTAGGAAATTTTATTTTATAATTTGTGACAGGATTCTTTTGAAATATACTGCCTTTGCTTAGGAACAAGCATTTTAAACTAAAAAAGGAATACATAATCATTGTAAAGACTTCAGCAATTCAAAAATGTAAAAAAAAGCTCCTTTTTTATACCGCACTTGCATTTCTCAGGGGCTCAGGGCTCCGGGTACGTAGCCTTGTGGACCTCTTCAGAACACATGTAAATATTATATATAACTATATACAAACTCAAGCAAGCAAGAAGGAGATTTTGCTGTAAATTCAGTTCTTAATGTACTTTTTTACAATGATGGATTGAAATACACTGCTATACATGATTTATTTATTCAATTGCATATATCAATATTTTTCATCATTCCCTTACTGACTTTTTTACTTTTCTTTTTAATTTTTAATATTTTCCTCTATTGTTTATCACCTCATACCCTGTTACCTGTAACATTTCTTCTCCTCACTTCCACTGGAAAACTTGGAAACCACAATTAATGTGCTATAATTAAGATCAAATTAAAAATTAAATGAGGGAAATTTTTCATTGTTTACATGTGAATACATTTTTTAATTGCTATTATAACACCCCAAAGGTCCTTAATGCGTCTAAACTCTTGAGGGGCAAAGTTCCCAGATCATAACTTTCAATACTATTAATTTACTAATTAACCAGTTCTTTGTTCATATTCTCATATGGAAAATAATCTTGTTTTTAAAAAGGTCAGAGGAAGTGTGCCCTGGTGGAACAACAGTTAGGTCAATCGCCTAAAAGGGAACCAGGCCACACCCTTGGGGGTTCGAGTTTCAGGTCTAGGGGGAACAACTGAATGAAAATAAAATAAAATGCTTCTTCCTTCTCCCTCTTCCTGCCTGCCTGCCTACTTGCCTTCAATCCTGACTGCATCTTTCCTTTATAAGTAAAAATCAGAGTAAGCACATGGATCAGGAAATTAGCATGATGTCACTACTTCAGTAAACACCACAGTAGTATCGTATGTGTATTATTATAAAAATATAGAGAGAGTGGATCCTTGAACAATGCACAGGGAGAGGATGGTTGATGCACTGATGTGGAATCAACCTAAATGCCCATCATCAGATGTCTGGATAAAAAAGCTGCGGTACATATATACTTAATGGAATTCTATGCATCTAATTTAAAAAGATGAAGTCATGCAAAATTTATAGGACATAAGACTATGTCTGAGGAGAAAGGGGACAAGGGAAGGAAGGAGTTAACAAAGTGATGATAAAGGACACTGGGACTCTGGTGGTGGGTGTGGTGTGAAATGCACCAGACTGAGCTGCAAATTTAAAATCCTAAAAAGCATATAGCAATGTAAATAAAAGAAATAATAAAATTAAAAAATTAAGTCTTGCATAACTTTAGAACTCCCAAAAAAACTTTAGTGATAGTCTTCTGATGAAAAGATTTACTGATAACATTAACAGTCAATAAACAAGTATTATGTGTGTTTATGTATTATATTCTGTAATCTTACAACAGAGAGAAAAAAATGTATAAGTATTACATAAATGTGTTGAAAAGTATTTTTATATTTATTCATAGAGATGACATGGTGTCTTTAATATATCACGCCTAAAAGCAAGCTATACATAGTGTTCATGTACAAATTTTTTGTTTGACTGTAATAACAGATATTTTAGTAGTACATATATTTTTTAAAGGAAAGTTGCAGATAGGAATGAAGGCAAGTAGGCAAGCAGGAAGGAAGAGAGAGGAGGAAGAAGCATGTTATTTTATTTTCATTTTAGTTGTTCACACTGATGTTTCTTCCCCCAGACCTGGGACTTGAACCAAGGGGTATGTGGCTTGCTCCTTTGGAGGTTAGGTTATTGACCTAACTGCTGCTCTGCTAGGGTACCCCATGGTCGTACTTTCTAAGCATTTGTAGATTTAATGGCTTACTTTGCAAACTGATATTGAAAAATATCATTAAGATGAATGTTTAGAATCTGAGGCTAAAGATGAATGACTTGCATATTAATCATTATCTTAAGAATCCAAAAGGGAATTGTGGTTTTCAAATACATTTCCTTGTATAATTTATAAATACATAATACATATTAGATATGGGATTTGAGTGGTAATAAATTTAAGATTGAAATTAATTTTGTTTTTTTTCTACCCACCCCTATACTACGCAGAAAAAAAAAAACATAAGAAAATACATTTATAGTACAATACTGTATTTATTGATACTATAAGTTCATGTCATCTGTTTACAAGAAAATCTATATTTAAGTTCAAACCTGTGTTGTTTAAGTGTCAACTCTATTCATTGTATTACTCTATTTCATTCCTACACCCAGTCAGTTGATTGCATAAACCATGACAATAAGGCACACTATAAGGAATTCTTCCTTCCGTACCCCCTTATCAGAGACAAGTTAATCCAATATTCTGTCTCTGTGAATTATTCAGAATAAGCATATAATCTAACTAGGGTCAGCATGACAAAAGGAGACCTTTGCTGGGACTTCTGGAAAACAGAAGATGCATACAAGCTTGTACTCTACTCTCCTTTCAATCATCTTCCTTTCTCTCCTTTCACTTTCCCCTGTCCCCTTCATTTCTCCTGTTCCAAATTTAGAACAGAGAAGACCACTATTTTCTCAGAATGTGGGAGTATGAACAATGAAATCTAGAGATAAGTAGTAGAGCTTAGTAAAGGATGGTACTAAACAGAATCAACAGAGAAGGGAATAAGAGGAAACGGAGCCAAGAAAACATCTATAGCTGGAATCTTTTGTTGGTATATAGTCTTCAGATTCCAAGGACCATTTTGATTGAGTAAATTACAGCAAAATTATTTAAGTTACAATCTAACAAGATTTCTAATTGAATAAAATCTTGACTAATTCCATTTACTTTAACGCTAAAATTTTCCCTTTAAAATTTTTATCTTCTAACACGTATTGCAAAATCATTTTCATCAGCCATAGATATTTGATTTTTGACAGAAAGAAACTCAGCTTAGCACACATCCAATTTCCCAAGTCTTAGAAACTCTGAAGAAATAAGAAACTGGAGAATCTGTCGACGCTTTGGAAAGTTTACTAAAGTAAAAAGTTACAACTAAATAAAAATGTAAAACACAGAAATAGCATCCAGTATTTTTTTCTGGCACCTCAATTTAGGATTTTATGTATCTTTTTTTTTTTTTTTTTTTTTAATTTTTCCAAATCAATTTATTCTCTCATTTATAAAAATCACAATTTCCCTTTTGTTTATAAAGTATTACCACAGAAATAAAGATGTTTTAAGATATTCATAGGTCAACCTTTTAAGTATCTTTCTTAAATGAAAGCTTCTCATGACCTAGCTAGCCAATATTGATTGTGGTACTAGGCAAAGGTTTAAATCAATCACTACAATAAACCAGTTACTAATTCAATCTAATTCTGATGAAAAAAATAGAAGTTAATCTCTGGTTTATCACACTTATCTAATATCCAACTGATATTAATACCTAGATATAACCATGTAATTTCATTCTAAGAAATGAAAAAAATTAACTTACCGCAATTGTTTCGCATAGTTCTGTTCAATTTCTATCCTCTCTTTAACAAATTTGGCATATCTTTCCAAGAAGTCAATTCCCCATTGCGTGTGCTTGTCTAAACTGTCGAACTGATCCTAGAAAAGGAAAGTAAACATAATGAATGCTCTTGAATTTTATTCACAAATATTTTTCTTTTAAGGTTTTCTTTTTCTTTTTTTTTTTAAGAGAAGGTACAGGTAAGAATGAAGGTGAGCAGAGGCAGGCAGGCAGGCAGGCAAAGATTTATTTAGTTAGTTATTCATCTTAGTTGTTCCCCCATTCCCTCCCCATCCTGGGGAATGAACCTGGGACCTTGGGATGTATGTGGACTGGGCCCAACCCCAACATGGGGTGTCTAGCCATAAATATTTTAACCAGCTTCTGTTAAATAACAGATAAGCAAAAGGGTATAAAAGGAATAACCTAGGCATCCTACCCACTCCATTCTTTTAAGACCTAGATAGAAATAGGTTCCTCAGCATAAATCTAGCCTACTTTATGACTGAATGTCTTTAGATAGTTCCTTCTGGCTCCACACTCTATCCTGGCCACCTTCTTGCAATTAATACTTACTCCTTTGAGATTCAGTTCAGGCAATCTCGAAAATGGTCCAAACTCTTTGAGATAGTCATCTTTCTCTGATTCCCCAAAGTACCCTAAAAATTACTAAATTAATATTTTGTTGATTTGCCATACTATATTGAGGGCAGAAACCATGTATTATTCAGGTCTTAATTCCCAATCCATAAATACCATGCCAGGTGGGCATCCTAGCAGGCACTCAATAAAGAACTGTTTCATTGAACAGAATGAAATATATCTGAGATCAAATTCTGGGTTATGCATTTATCAGATGTTAGACCTTACACAAATTCCTAAGGCTCTCAATAAACTTTTTCCATCTTAAAATGGGAGTTCTATTGCCCATCCCATAGGGTTGTTAAGATGTTAAGTGTCCTTCAATACAGTAAACATGATACTTAAACATAACAAAGTACCATTGTTCTGTATTGCTCTTAAAATTCTCAAAAACTAGCTGCTGCCTAATCTCCAGAGTGACAAATAACTTGTTCTCCTTCTTCCATGTTGAAAGTCTACAATAATACTGACAAAAAGTCAAACATTTCATTCTATATCTCTGATTGCTTTTTTTGTCTAAATCATATATGGGTTAGTCACTTGTTATTAACAAATGAATCAACTGCAAGTCTTCGCTTTTTTTTTAAAAAAAAAAAGAGGAAGGGAGACAGGCAGCAGGCAGAAAGGAAGAGAGAGAAGTATATTCACTTGTCTAGTTCTTCATTTTAATTGTTCCTCTGGTCCCAGGCATGTGGACTATTCCCCAGGCCTGGGCTTAACACCTGAGTTGCCAGGGCATGCCATGTTTTTGCCTTTTATCTTTCTCTACTTTGTCATTTTCAATGTCTACTCATAAAGGTAAATTCTAACAGCACAAACAGGTTTTATCAGCTATTATAGTTTGGTATTACTACTCATTCTATTCTTCCAAGCATTTTTTTCATTATCATTTGGCTTCCAAAGTAGGTTTAAAAATAATAACAGAATGCACTTCTCGGTAAAAGTTGATTAGCAATATTTCCCATTATAAACTGGATTTATCTGTCAAACTGAAAAATCCTCAAGAAAAAAACATTCCCAAAAAAGAACAGTCTAAAGCTAAAGCAATCAGTTTTCATTTTCTTTAAAATGCCTCACAAAAGCTTCTTCTCATCATCTTCATCAAATTTTATATTATACTTCATCTTCTAGATGAATCTCAAAACTTTCATTATAAAACCCATGGTAGAAAATCTGAAAACCTCTACTCTATGTATATTTATTTATAAATTATATGTACTATTAATATTTTAAAATCCATAAAAAGACATTTTTAAAAGACAAAAGTGAATAATACTGTTTTAAAAGTTTTTTAAAATTTATTTAGCAAAGGCCTTTCGGCCATGTCTTTTTAAAATATTAATTTTAGTGATATTAATTGAAAATGCTTCATTATGTCTAACACCTTGGTTTAATACACACACACACACACACACACACACACATATATCCTGCCAGTTCTGGATAATCCTGACTAATAATATTGACTTTAAAACAAGGAAGAAATTTCTGTTTCCAAGTATTTTAAGCATATTTATATTATGTATAAATATTTTATATTATTTGTAAGTGATAGATTATTTTGAAAGCAACAAAATTATCTAATGATAAATGCATTTCCAAATATTCATCAACAAAATGCTTTCTCCAAGGCTCAAATTTCTTTGGACAGCAGATGTTCATTCACAATTACAATCTCCCTTTCAGGTGAGAGTCCACGAAGGCTATCTGGCTGGAGCCCAGACTTGCTTCCTCTACATCGAACAACTAGGAAGCGCCTATTTTGCAGACACAAATGCTGAAGAAAAACAGGACCAGAAACTACACAAACAGCAGCAGCATTTAACACCATAAAGGGTGGATGAGAATGTTTGGTTTAAGAGCTACATCGTGGTTTTGGGAAACTAAGAGAAAAAGAGTTGAGGCGGAAGACACAGCACTTCAACAAGAACTGGGTTTCCTGAAGTCTGCTCCAGCAACAGAGAGCATACCAGCGAGATCAAGGTCACTGAACCCGGGAGGGCGTCTCAAGCCATGGCAGAAAGAGGACCAGCACCCAAGTAAACTGAGTCAGAGCTCCCAAGGGAATCTGCACAGGTCACTGACATAAACAGAAGGCAGCTAGAGCGGCAGGACCTGCCCACCAGAAATCCTTCCCCCAGGCATAAGGATGCCTGAAACAGTGTCTCAGAAGACAGTCTCCTAGAAGGGAAGAAGCTTCAACAGCTACCCACTAGTGCCGCTCTGTGAGTGGAATTGGAACTATGGCCTAATAGCTGATTGAGAGTCAACAACAATCCTCAGGTGGTCTTTAAAATTCAGTCCTGTGACACTGGAGGAAGGTTCTGCATCTCCCACACAATCTCCAATGCCCTAGGTTGGACTCACAAACCTCAATGCAGGATGTAACTCAGAACTTCAACAAATCCAATCAGTGTGATGCCACACAACTAAAAAACTCTCAGGTCTCAAACCAAGATCCAGACTTACAAGGTACAAGTCAATACCCTATACAAGTTCATCAATTCAGGGGAACCGAACCCACAGAAATAAAAACAACGTGTAACAGAGTGAAGACACACAAAAATATACATGAAATGATGGATCCGATTAAAATTTCAGGAGAAAATCAGAATGCAACAGACATAGGAAAACTACCTGATAATGAACTTAGGGCAACAGTGGTAAACATACTCATGGAAATCAAGAAAAGGAAAGGAAGAAAGAGAGAACAAAAGAAAGAAGAAATGAAGCAACCAAAACAGATGTCAAAGAAATAAACACAATAGTTGAACTAAAGAACTCAATAGAAGGACTCAAGAGTAGGATGGATGAAGCCGCCAAAAGAATCAGTGAGCTAGAAGAGAGGGCAAAGTAATGTGCTCAAGCAAAACAGCAATGAAAAAAAAAAAAAAAGTAAAAAGAAATGACAACCTATGGAATAGTATCAAAAGGAACAACATTTGTATCATAGGGGGTTGCAGAAGGAGAGGATAGAAAAAAGGGGGCAGAAATTGTATTTGAAAAAATAATAGAGGAGAACCTCCTTAACCTGAGGAATGTAGCTAACCTCCAGACCCAGGAAGCTCAGAGTTCTAAACAAAAGAAACACAAACAGACCTATACTAATAGACACTGTCATCAAAATATCAATAATATAAGACAATGAATCTTAAAAGCAGCTAGAGAAAAACATAGACATACAAAGGAGATAAGATTGTCAGCAGATTTCCCAACTGAAACTCTACAGGTCAGAAAGGAACGCCATGATGTATTCAAAGTGCTGGAAAAAAAGGATTTTCAACTTAGGATACTATACCCTGCAAGATTATCATTTAGAACAGAAGGAATGATGAGTTTTTCAGATAAGCAAAAGCTAAAGGAATTCATCACCACAAAACCATCTCTATAAATTCTCCCTTTTATCTTGTAAGGAACAGATTAAATTTCCTTAAAATTACCTGCTAAGAAAGCAGATCACTAATGGCTACTTATTAAAGAACAAATTTTAAATGATCAGGAGATGAATAGAAAAACATATGAAACAGATTTTTAATATTTCCTATAATTCATTTGTAAATGCTGTAAATTATTCATCATTATATTTTAAGGTATAGTTACGTAATACACAATAATAAAAAAGATGCTTTAATATGCTGGGGGCTTCTGGATTTAATTTTCTTTGCTTACCTATGAAAGATGAAATGAATAAATTGCAACCATATACCATTTCCTTTGTAAAATTCCAGCCAATGTACCATATTATCAGTGGTTATTACATGGGTTTTTTTTTAAAATAAAAAACTTTTTGAGGTCATTTATTGTTAAAATTAAATCTTCAACACGTCTTTCCTTTAGTGGTTCACAAAAAAAAAAAAAAAAAAAAAACCAGTTCTAAATATACAGATATACCTCATTTTGTTGCATTTCACTTTTATGTGCTTGACACAATATTGTTTTTGACATATTTAATGTTTGTGCCAACTCTGCTTGGTGCCATTTTTTCAAAGCACGTGCTCACTTCCTGTCTCTGTATCACATGTTGGTAGTTCCTGAATTATTTCAAACTTTTTCATTATTGTTGTTATGATGATCTATGGTATTACTATTGTAATTGTTTAAGGGTGCCATGAGTCAACATTCATATAAAACGGTGAACTTAATCTATAAAAATGTGTGTTCTGACCACTCTACCAACAGGTTGTTCCCATCTCTCATCTCCTTGCATTTCCCCAGTCCCTGAGACAAAATAATACTGACATTATGTCACTAATCCTATAATGGCTTTTAAGTGTTTAAGTGAAAAGAAGTCGCATATTTCTCTCAAAATAAAAAACTAGAAATGTGTGAGCTCCTATCAAGAGTACACGTAAATCAAAAGCTACGTTCTTGTACCACATAGTCAAGTTGTGGATACAAAGGAAAAGTTCTTGAAGGAAATTAAATATGATACTGCAATGAACACACAAATAACAAGAATGTCAAACAGACTTATTGCTGATAGAGAAAGTTTAGTGGTCTGGACAGAAGATTACAGCAGCCACACTATTCCCTTAAACCAAAACCTAATCCAGAACAAGGCTCTAACTCTCATCAATTCCATGAAGGCTAAGAGAGGTGGGGAATCTATTAAAAAAAAAAAAAAGTTTGAAGCTACCAAGGTGAAATCAGGCTGTTTAAGGAAAGAAGACATTTCCGTAACATTTAAGTACAAGGTAAAGAAGCCAGTGTTGGTGCTGAAGCATCAGGAAGTTATCTGGAAGATCTAGCTAAGATCACTGACGAAGGTTACACTAAACAACAGCTTTCCAAAGTAAATGAAATAACCTTCTGTTGGAAGATGCTATCTAGGACTTTCATAGATAGAGAAAAGCCAATGTCTAGCTTCAAAACCTTCAAAAAACAGGCTGACTCTCTTGTTCGAACTAAGCTGCTGGTGACTCTGAGGCCCATGTTCATTTACTGTTTCAAAAATCCTAGGGCCCTTAAGAATTATGCTAAATCTATTCTGTCTGTGCTCTATCAATGCAACAAAACTTGTTGACAGCATATGTTTTTAACGTGAGTTACTGACTATTTAAGCTTACTCTTAAAAGATTCAATCATACATTACTGTCAAAATATTGACAATGTACTTGGTCACCCAAAAGCTCTTACAAGATTTCTAATTAGATCAATGTTGTTTCCATGCCTGCTAAAACAATATCCATTCTGCATTTGACCCATGGACCAAAGATCAAGTCTTATTATTTAATAAATACATAAGGCTGTAGCTGACAGGTATAGAGAGACTTCCCTGATTAATCTGAGCAAAATCCACTGAAAAACTCTGTAAAGGGTTTACAATTGTAGATGTCATTAAGAATATTCATGATTCATGGGAGGTCAAAAGAACATTAATAAAAGTTTTGAAGAAACTGATTCCTCATGGATAACTTTGAGCCCATCAAGACTTAAGTAAACAAAGTAACATATGTAGTAGAAACAGCAAGAGAACTAGAATTAGAAGTAGAGCTTGAATACATTATTGAATTGCTGCAATCTCGTGGTAAAACCTGAACAGAGGAGGAGTTGCTTCTTTTATAAATGAGTAAAGAAAGTGGTTTCTTGAGGTGAAATCTACTCCTGATGTGGAACAAAGGATTGATTACATAAACTTAGTTGGTAAAGCAGCAATAGAGGTTAAAACAATTGACTCCAATTTTAAAAAGAAGTTCTGCTGCGGGCAAAATGCTATCAAACAGCATGTATACTACAGAGAAGTCTTTCGTTAAAGTAAGAGTCAATCAGTGCAGTAAATTTCAATGTTGTTTTATTTTAAGACGATGCCAAAACCATCTCAACCCTCAGCAATTACCCAGATCAGAGAGGCGTCATTAACACTAGGCAAGACCCTCCACCAGTCAAACAGATTATGACTCACTAGAGGTTCAGCTGATGGTTAACAATAAAGTATTTTTTGAATTAATATATATGTATATTTTAGGCATAATGCTACTGTATACACAATACACAATATAGTATAAAGATCATTTTTATATGTACTGGGAAATAAGAGAAATTATGAGACTTGCTTTATTGGGAATATTTTGCTTTATTGCAGTAGTTCCAGGAATCAAATAGGCAGTATCTCCAAGGTGTGCCTGCACTTCCATTACAAAAACAGACTCTAACAATACTACAAGCTGCAATGCCAGAAACATTTATACTTTAATCACAAACTTTATAACCAACTCTCAATGTGTGATTTTTCCTAAAACATTTCTTTTAGTTTGTAATGAACCTTACAAAAGTATATTATGAAATCATTAGCTGTAGTCATGATGTTGTACATACATTACTATTTTTACCACAAATGGAAGAGCAAATACATTTCTAAAAGTCTGCTGTCTTTCACTATTACACCTGAAATTTCAAAAGGTTTCCAGTTTACTCTTGTTGATAGACGCATTATTCAAAATAACCGAAAGTTGAAAGTAACCCACATGGCCATCAACAGATGAATGGATAAATAAAATATGTTACATATAATGGGATATTTACTCAGTCTTAAAAAAGGAAGGATACTCTGACATAGGCTACAATTTATAATTTAGAAGACGTTATGCTAAGCAAAATAATCCAATCACAGACGGACAAATGATTCCATTTATATTAAGTGCCTAGAGTAGTCAAATACTAAGACAAAGTGGACCATTTATACTGTGTACCTAGAAGAGTCAAATACATAGAGAAAGTAGAAAGACAGTTACAAGAGGCTACAAAGAGAGAATGAGTTATTATTTAATGGGTAGAATCTCTTGAAAAAAGTTCTGGAAATAGATGATGGTTTTTATTTTATTACACAATATTGTGAATCTACTAATGCCACTAAGCTGTGCAGAATTAAAAATGGTTAATGGTATGCTATCAATAGCCACAACAAAGAGGGAGGCTTTTCAACATTTATGAGTAAATTTCATGAAATTGGTATAGTCTTGATTATCACATGGTTTTAAAACATAAGTAAAAAGCTGCAGAGGTCGTGATCTAGATTCTTATTTTTTTAGTTCTTGCTAATTATGATGGTTTCATACTGTGATCTGATAGCATATAACAAAAATACATTCAGGGTATGCTTCATTACTAACAGATGAATGACCATATTCAAATAATCTCAATAATTTCTTGGGAAGCACAGTATATATGGTTATATAGTCACAGCATTTTTGTTAATAAACAATATACTACTGTTTCAAATATCTTAAGATGAAAAGTACCAGCCTTGCCATTTCTTGTTTTGCCTATGCTAAAATTATAGTACTATTTAATAAATGGCTTCTTTATAGGAATCTTTAAGTCTAAGATAAGGCAGCATCCCTGCATGTCAATTCATTTTTTAATGCTACTAATGTATGTCTTCTTTTTTACATAAGATATAGAAATGGGACTTCTAAGCTCTTTTCTTCTTATCTCAGTGAATCTTGTATGCTGTACTTTGAAGACCCTTGCTTTAAATTATACATTACCCTTTTCTTGATCTATATCAAGTCCTCTCTATTCTATTGAAAGTTTAACTATTTTTTGTTATCTCATCTTCTCTTGTATGCATCCACATAAAAATCTAATTTCCTACTTAAATATCTTCCAAACTAAACATACATTTTTCCAAATTTATACATCCCTTAGGTCTCAAGCTCTTTAGGATCCCCAAAGAAAAGCTAAACCATCTTACAACTTTGGTATCTAAGATCCACATCAGACCATATTTAAAAATTAAATAACAATACAGAGTACTATGAATAGCTATATGCCAATAAACTGGACAACCTAGAAATTGGACAGATTTCTACAAACATACAACCTCCCAAGACTGAATCAAAAAGAATTGAAAAACCTGAACAGATGAATCACAAGCAAAAAAGCTGAAGAAGTCATCAAAATTCTGCCCTAAGATAAAAGTCCAGATGGTCTTCCTAGTGAGTTTTACCAAGCCTTCAGAAAAGAATCATACCTATTCTCAAACTTTTCCAAAAAACTGAAGAACAGGGAAATTTCCAAACACTTTCTATTATTATATATAGATGACAGAATAAACATAGAAAATCCTATAAACTCATTCAAAAAACTATTAGAATCAATAAGTACAGTAAAGTGGAAGGCTATAAAATTAATATACAAAATCTGTTGTACTTTATTTAGTTGTTCATCATAGTTGCTCTCCCCGGGCCAAGACAAGAAGCCAAATCCTTGGGATGCATGTAGGCTACACTTGGTCAGAGGCAGTAGACCTAAAGAGGCTACTCCCCCAGGGAGTGCCTTTCTTTCTTTTTTTTTTTTTTATTTATCTGTTCCCCTCACATTTTTATATGTAAACAACATAATAAAAGACAATGAAATCAAGAAACCACCCCATTTACAACAGAAACAAAAAGAATTAAATATCTTGAAATATACTTAACAAAGGAGGTGAATGACCTGTATAATGAAAACTGTAAGACTTACAGAAATAGAACAAGATACAAAGAGATAGAAAGATAATCCGCACTCATGTGGAATAAATATTCTTAAAATGGCCATCTTACCTAAAGCAATATACAGACATCATGCAATCCGCATCAAAATCCCACTGGTAAACTTTTCAAGAAAATAAAGCAAAAATTTTTTAAAATTTATATGGAATCACAAAAGACTATGAATACACAAAGCAATCATCAGAAAAAAAGAACCAAAACGGAGGTATCACACTTCCAGATCTTAAGCTATACTACAAAACAATAGTGATAAAAGCTGTATGGTACTGGATAAAAAGAGATACACAGATCAGTGGAATAAAATCAAATCATCAGAAATAGACTCTTACATATATGTACAGTTAATTTATAACAAAAAAGTCAAGACCATACAATGGCAAAAGTCTTTTCAACAAATGGTGTTGGGGAAACTAGACACAGCCATGTGCAAAAGACTACTCTCTAACACCATACACAAAAATTAATTCAAAATGGATTAAGAAACTTAAATATAAGACTGGAAACCATAAAAGACTTGGAAGAAAAAAGGCAATACGTTCTGTGATATCAGCCTTAAAGAGGTCTTTGGGGACTTGGTGCCCTGGTGGCCTAGCAGTCTAGTACACCTCAGTGCAGTCCTACATCCCAAGGTCCAGGGTTCAAGACCTGGAGTCAGGGTGAACAACAAATGTGAACAACTAAATGAAAAAATAAAATAAGTAAATAAAGCTCTCCCTCCTTTTCTCTCTTCCTTCCTTCCTTCCTTCCTTCCTATTTGCCTACTCACCTTCATTCCTGCCTGTACCTTTCCTTTTAAAAAAAGAACAAAAAAACAAAAAAAAAACAACTCATAAAACTCAGCAACAGAAACAACCCAATCAAAAAATGGGCAGAGGAAACAGACATTTCTCTAAAGACAAACAGATGGCCAAAAGGCACATGAAAATATGTTCTTCCTTTCTTGTTATAAAGGGAAATGCAAATCAAAATAACATGGGCTATCACCTCACACCCTTGCACCTATAAGGCTGACTATTATCCAAAAGACTAGAAACAAGAAATGTTGGCTAGGATGCAGAGAAAAGGGAACTAACCCTTTTACACTGTTGGTGGGAGTACAAATTGGTGCAACCTTTATAGAAATCAATATGGAGATTCCTCATAAACCTGAAAAACGAAAACCCCATGATCCCAGCAACCCACTTCTGATTATTTATTGTCCCCCTCCCCGACCCCGGCATGAAAAACCAACAAAAACACAGATCTGCAGATATATGCACCCCCATGTTTACTGCAGCTTATTTACAACTGCCAAGAATTGGAAACTACCTAAATGCCCATTATCAGAGGAACAAAGATGTGGTATAAATACACAGTGGAATACCACAACATGAACGGAACTAGAGGTCATTACGGTAAATGAAGCAAGTCAGAAGAAGAAACACAAATACTGGATGATTTTACTCATATATAAAATATCAAGAAACCAAGCTCACAGACAAAACAAAAACCAACACTTGGACAACGGCAGCAGAACTGAAATTACCAGGAGGAAGTTGGGGGTGTAAAAGGGGTTAGTCGATGGAGAGTGGTGGAAGACTTGGCTATTTGGTGTTGGGTGAATGTTGTCTTGTATTTGTTGAATGGTGAACCTATCATATGGCCTTATAGTATAAAAATCAAAATTTTCTCAATAAATACTATAGATTTAAGAAATACAATTAAATGACATTCCTATTTTCTCCAATATTCAAATCATTCACATTATAATTCCACTGCACAGAACCTTTGACTATATATGTTAATTCTTCAAAAGATATTCTGAGTTAGTCAACATAACAAATGTATAAAAAGCTCAACTAACCAGAATGTTAAGAAAACATGATCAATCTTTATTTTTCAGTTACTGGTGATTAAGTCCTATGCTACAAAATCTTATTTGAAACAATTATTAATTTTAAATTGATTTTTAAATATTGAAAAATATCACAAGACAACTACACAAATAAAGACATAAGTAGTACACAAATAAGACCAAAAATGGGTTAATTTTATTGATTGTTAGTATACTTTTTGAGTAGATAGATCTCAAATAAAAGTCAACTAGAAAATATAGCAATCACTATTAAAAGGCAGCAGAAAGTCAAGACAGACAGACACAAAAAAAAACAAAATGTGTCTCCAAATCTGCTTTGTAAGTGCTCTGAAAAAACCTCTGATAACAGTATCTCTAAAAAACAGAAGTCCTGAAATATAAAGTTAAAAATACCATCACATTATATAGTCATATTGTAAATTTGGGAGGTATCAAACAGTAAAGCCACAAATTTCAAAAAGAATTAATGTCAAATATAGTTTTAATGTCAATTATATTTAAAATACAGAAAATATTTTTTACTTTCAAGATAAATTTTATTTAATTTATAAATAACATCTGTGCTTTCAGTGTATTAAAGACAGCATAAATACCACACTCTATTAAACACTTAAATGTGAGTGATTTAAAGTTGAAAGTGAACAGAAACTAATTTGCAATATTTATATAAATAATAAAAAGCTAAAGTAAATACTAAGAGATACATACAAATTCATGCTTGAAATGTTAAAATATTCAGTGAACAAATGTTCATTCTAAATTCTGTAGTTTCACTGGATATTTTACTTTTTCTTTAAGCAGAACTCAACAAAGATAGATCAGTTTCAAAATTACAAAATATCTTCACCATAAATTTGGTCTTGTTACTCTGAATCCAAGAGACACCAGATAACAAAGAAAATTTCATTTTTCATTTTTAAATACCAGTTTCCAATTACTTAACTAAGTTCATTTGTTCAGTGATTTTAGTATTTTCATGAAATTAAATAACAATGCTAAAACCAGAAATAACAATATGAACTTCATCATACAGTTTAGCACACACTAGGCATTTACTTGCTAACTGAATAACCATCTTATGTGCACAGTACTTTTGAATTTACAAAGTATTTTCACATATGAGATGTCACCTATAAAACTTCAATGATAGGCATTTTATAAATGAAGAAAGCTTTTGAAATTAAGGAATTCAACCAACTTTTAATTCCAAATTTTAGTTTCTTTCTACTATAACCCACACTGTTTAATAATTATTGATAAATAATGGTCCCAAACCCCTCATTGTATAAATATAGAAGTTGATGTCCAGAATTAAGTTATTTTCCTACCACTGATGAACAACCAAAATGGGATATGGCTAGATAAATTAGCTTTTAAGATCACTAGCACTTTAATATTCTTCGTATTCAAATAAGTAACTACTATGAATTTGTTATTAAAAATGTATTTCTGGCACACCTTGGTGGCCTAAAGGTTCAGTACACTGGATGCAGTCTTCATACATCTCAAGGTTCCCGGTTCAAATCGGAGAGGGAGGGGATGTGCAGGCAACCAAGATGAACTAATAAATAAGGTGTTTCTTCCCCTTTTCTCTTCCTGGATGCCTGCCTACCTGCCTTCACTCCTGCCTGGATCTTTCCTTTAAAAAAAAAGAAAAATTATTTATTTTACTAGGAGAGAAACATAAGGCTGGAAAAAAAACAAAACAAAACTGTAGGTCATTGGGGAACTTTGAAGAACAAATTAAAAATCTCAAAATTAGAATTTGCCTAATACACACACTGAATGCTTAAACTATCTTTATGACATTCCTAATAGAAGTCATTCAGTCTTTCTTTAGTGATCAAACTATGATGAGTGCAGCCAGTAATCAAAACAACTCCAGAAGCTTGAGAGAAGATGGTGGGAGATCAAGCTGAGTTTTACTACCACAATATAAAATATAAGGCTCCTAAATTAAAACACAAAAATCAAAATCATGAAACTTTAGGTCTTCAAAGTGAACACCCTCCAATCCTAGGTTTAGGTTCTCCCTGTTTCGTGCCTGCAAATACCTTGCTATGGAAAATATTAGGAAAAGGATCAAGACAAGCTAAAGAAGCAAAAATATGCAATGTCCTAAAACCATCTAGGGATTAAAAATATTAAGTCATTAAAATAGACAACTTATACTCACCTCCCTATTATATCCTGTATCTACTTATATCTATTCATTTATCACAGATTACTAGCTGAGTACTCCTTCCATTTCTTTCCCTCACTTCCTTTTCCAACACAATGATTCTTACCATTGCTTCTGTGAAATGTATCTATTAGTAGAACACTTTACTTAAATCTTATCTCATATTTAAATCTTAAAAAGTTCTTATTTTCTGTTTTCTTCAGGAATTCTTTTAACTCTGTAAAATGTTTTAAAGTTATTTTATCTTATTTATTTGGGAACAAAAGTAAAACATTCTAAATTAAAGTTGGCATCAACACCAATTTAAATGCCCACACTCTTCAGCATAAATCAAATGAATTATATGTTTCTTCAAGGTTCTAGTATATAGAAATAAGTCTGGTAATAAATACCAGACTTACTCAATCTTCTTACTTTATTATTCTCTCTAATATAAGTAAAAAGAACTATTTTATGTATTACAAAATGGTATAATTTTTTTAAAAATCACTATTTACTATTCAATCCTTTTTCTAATTACTTTAACACAGTTTTGCATCCAAATGAAGTCCCAATAAAGTACTTTTTGGTAAAGCACCAAGGGTCACAACTGTTTATAAAAAGACTTTCTTTACTAAAAAGGAGAATAATGACTTTGCTGTCCTAGTTTAAGCTTACTTCTATATGGCTCTGATTTTCTGCCAAAGTTTCTCCACCACTTCTGAATACCCAACTACTAACAAAAACATTTTTAAAAAATAATACAACTGACTTTTTTCATTATTTGATTCATATGAGACTGCAGAAACTTTTCTCTTTGCCTCACAGAGCTAAAAAACCAATTTACAATAGATTTACAATTCATCTAGACCCTCCCAAAGTAAAGTGAGGAATATTTCACAAGTTTAAAAAATATCAATCATTTGGATTTGTCTTCTTGTGATTGTTTTTTCCCCGAAGCCACCAGTCTTGAATCCAGATCCACAGTGCCTATAACTCCTGCACCAGAGGGTTTGTCTTGTTTTTAAAATATAGAGGCAAATTTGTATTTTGGGGAAATTCACCTGATAAAATCCAATTTCCATTAAAATTTTCAATAACATTTTAAATTAAGCTCTTAGTGACTTCAAAACCTATCCAGACGATTTTTCCAAACTAACCCTATTGAAGTTTTTGGGGTTTTGCTTTTGTTTGTTTGTTTTTTTTTACCTTTTTTCCTCATATATTTCCCCTCTACTCTAGCTCAACAATTCACTCCAATGGTCATGTTCACTGTCATTAGCAGTAACTGTAACACCCCCTTTCAACCAATAAATTTCAAGAATCTCATTGTCAGATGACTAGCCCTGTCAACTCATTTGTTCCAATAGTCCAAAGTCAGTAATTTTTTGACCCGCAGAGACCTGAACCCATTAATCCTGACATACTATTACTGTCCCTCACCATTCTCCTATCTCTTCATTTCCACTTTTATACAGCTAGGAATCCATACGCTATCATTATAATCACTCACTGCCTTTGCCTTCTCTTGTTTTGGCAAACTTCAACTCTACTTTTATATTCAACTCATCAACAAACTTTTCTGTACTGAAGAATGATGAAAAGAAAAAAACAACCACAGTGATTGATCATACTTAGAAATGTGTACCTATTAACTAAAAGGCTCTAATGCTACTTAGACTAAACCTATTCACTATCCCATTAACCCAGCCAATGTATACTTTCTTCTTTCATTTGAAGCTTAAACAACCTCCTATCCATTTCAGTTAGTAATCTTAATTCCTACTTCAAAAAAATAGAAGCAATCAGAAGATAATTCTTCATTCTTCAACTCTAGTCTCACCATAAACATCTATGTGATTTTATTCTGCCTTCTTGCTAATAATATTACTTTCATAAATTGTCTACACCCCTCATGTATCTGCTTATCTCAAGAATTAAGAGTACAGTTTCAAATTAAGTTGTTAATATGCTGAAGATCCTGAGTCTGCATATGCCTGATGTATTCCAAAGCAGGAAGCAGCACAAGCAAGCTACAGATGAGTGAGCAGAGGGAAAAGTAGTAGAAGCTGAAACAGAAGTATAAAGGATCAGAATGCAGATGGCACATGTCTTATTTTCTGTCATAAGGATCTTGACTTTAACCTGATAAAAAGATGGAAACACACTGAGGGTTCTGAGCATAAACCTAACTGACATGATCTGACTCAAGCTTTTAAACAGATCACTATGGTTTCTATGTTGATTTAAAAAAAAAACAATAATAAAACTAACACAAGAAAAGGGAAATTTGAGGGGAAGACCATTGCAATAATCCAAAAATAAGGCTGGCTTGGTCCAGGGTAGAAGCAGTCGAGTAGTGAAAAGTTGTAAAATTTTGGATATACTCTCAAAGAGGTGTCAATAAAATTTTCTGGTATGGGCTGTAAAAGAGATATATTAATTGTGAGAGACATTAAATAAAAGGGTGAAATTAAGTGAACTAGTAATTATAAAATGTTATAATTTGTTGTGGTCTTAGACAATTAAATTTGAGATGATTGGGTAGATATTGAGTAGGCAGTTAAATATCTATGTTTGGAACTCAACAGGTCCCCTTGAAGATATATGGATGCAATTTCATTAAGCTATATTACAGCATTTGAAGACAAAGGAATTGAAGTGGAACCAGCAAGAGACATTTGAGTGAATGGTAAGATATGAATTAAACTAGAAAAGTGCAGTCAAATGAATAATGTATTATTTCAAAGAAAAGGAAGTAATTCACTTTGTCAAGTGCTATTGAAAGTTAAAATGAGAACTGAAAACTGACCACTGGATTCAATAATATGGAGATCATAGCCAACCTTAAACGTAGTTTTGTTCAAATAGTGACTGAGGTAGGTTCAAAAAATATTTAAGAAGAAAAAAATTAGAAATAGCTTGAGTATAGACACCACTTTCAAGGAATTTTACTTTAAAGAAGACATTTGGGATAATAGCTCAAGAGAGAAGCAGAATCAAGTCTGGGTTGCTTTTAGATGGACGGAACAATATGATTACATGCTAACAGAAATTATACAAAAGAAAGAAAAATATTGATCATGTAGAAGAGGAAGAAAACTGGAGCAATGAGCACTGAGTAGGGGAAAAGGTAGGTGTGTATAGGAGGAGGGGCTGACCTTTGTTCAGTATGGCAGCTCATTTAGAGTTAACAGGAGAGAAGGCAGAGTAAAGAGCACAGATTAGACAGCCTAGAAGACAGGGTGCTGGTAGCTTGTGGAAATTCTTTTATGATCGCTTCTATTCTTTCCAGTAAAGTAGGCGGTAAGGTCATTAGTCGGGAATAGGTATAGAGGAGGTGTTAGAGGTTAAGGGAAGAGGGAAACACTCTCCATCTTTTGAAGTCACAATTTCAATCAGTAAGCATCAAATATATCACAACACAACAAATACTACAATTCTTCAACTTCTGAAAGTATGGTTTATAAATTAACACACAAAAGTCTTTAACAGTCATGTCTTTCAAAGGCAATGATTTAGCCAAGTCATAACAGATTACACACAATAATAATAATTTATAAAAAGACTGTGGGGAGACTGAGAATGTGGCTCTCAGATTTCTAACGACAGGGCGCTTAGCAGAGCAGAGCCCCAGCTACCAGGTTTCACAGGAGCAGTTCCCACACAATGACTGCATGGTGTGGTGATCTTAGGATTCTTTCCGCCTCCTCTGACTCCTCTAATTCCTCTCACAGGTATGTCACCTAATACATTTCTTGCATATTTAATCTTGTGTGGGTAGCTGCTTCCCAAAGCAATACAGCTGAAATTTCTTTAAATGCAACAAATTTAGCTGAAGTCTTTGAGAACAAAATCCTTGTCTCTAAAAATCAAATGGTTATGTTTATATCATGTTTTTAATGAAGCTAACAAATATATTATCACTAAATAAAAACATAAACACTATCCAGCTCCAAAACTCTTCTCAGTTTGCAAAACTCAAACTCTGTACCTATTAATAATGCCTCATTCTCCCTTTCCTTCAGTCCCAGCAACCAAAATTCTAGTTTTTATTTCTATAATTTTGACTGCTCTGGATACCTCATGTAAGTGAAATAAAACAGTATTGTCTTTTTAAAGTTTATTATTTCATCTAGCATATCTTCAAGGTTCTTCCATATTGTAACATATGACCAAATTTCTTTCCTTTTTAAGGCTGAATAACATTCCTTTGTATATATACTATTTATCCATTTATCTGTCATAGGACGCTTGGGTTGCTTTTACCTTCTCACTATCATTAATACCATTATAAACAGAAATGTACACACTATCTCTTCAAGATCCTGCTTTCAATTCTTTTGAGTATATACCCAGAAATGAAATTACTGAATCATGTGGTAATTCTATGACTAATTTTTAAAGAACTGTCAGACTGAGTTTAGCAGCAGCTGTACCATTTTATATCCCACCAGCAAGGCACAAGAGTTCTAATTTCTCCACATCCTATTTATCACTTGTTATTTTCAACTGTTTTTGTTTTTATGATAGTCATCCTAATGGGGATAAAGTGGTATCTCATTATAGTTTTGATTTGTACTTCCCTAATGATCAAAAATAATGTTGGTCATCTTTTCTTGTTCTTATTGGTTACTTGAATATTGTTTAAAGAAGAAATTATTCAAGTCCTTTGCCTATTTTTTAATAGCATTATCTTTCTGCAATAAAACTGTAGGTATTCTGGATATTAATTCATATTTAAATATAGCATTGTCTTTCTGTGATTAAAGTGTAGGTATTCTGGAAATTAATTCGTATTTAAATATACATATGACTTGCAATTATTTTCTCCCATTCTGCGGGTTGCCTTTCCATTGTGTTGGTAGGGCCCTTTAATGCATAAGAGTTTTAAATTGTGACCAAGTCCAATTTTGAAGTCTAATGTATGTACTTTCTCTTCTGTCGTCTTTGATTTTGATGTCATACCCCAATCAGTGCCAAATCTAATGTCATGAAATCTTTTCCCTATGTTTTCTTATATAAATTTTATAATTTTAGCTTTTATGTTAAGTTCTCTGATTCACTGTTCATTTTCGAACATGTTATAAGGTAAAGGCTCAACCTTCATTCTTTCGTATATGTATATCCAATTTACTTAAATGTTAGTTGAAAAAGATCCTATTGAATGGTTTTAGCACCTTTGCCAAAGATCAACTGATCATACATGTAAGAGTTTATTCTGGTTTTTCTATTCAATTGGTCTATGTGTCTTTGAAATCAGAAGTGAGACCTCTCCAACTATATTTTTTTCAAGAGTATTCTGACTATTTGGTATCTCTTGAGACAACATATGAATATTTTAATTGATTTTCCTATTTTGTAATTTTATTGGAATTTTAATATAAAAGGCATTGAATCTGTCCATCGCTTTGGGTATTACAGACAATATTAAAACTTCCAAACCATGTACATGGATGTCCTTCTATATAATGTCTTCTTTAATCTCTACAGTGTTTTTACAGTTTTCAGTAGATAAGGAGTCCACTTACTTAACTATTTCCAAATATTTTATTCTTTCTGATGCTATTTCATAGGAGCATTTTCTCAATTCCTTTTGAGTGTTAACTATTAAAAGTATAGAAACTCAAATGATTTTTGCATATTGATTTTATACCTTAAAATTCTGCTTAATTTAATAGTTCTAAGCTTTTTTTGAGGAATCTTCCATGTTTCTTGCCTGTAAGATCTTGTTATCTACAAAGAGAAAGAATTTCATTTCTTCCTTCCCAATTTGCATTCTTCTATTTTCTTGTGTAATTGCTCTGGCTAAAATTTCCAATAATGTGCTGAATAGAAGTGGTGAAAGCAGGTATCCTTGTGTTTTCCTGATTCTAGAGGAAAAGTTTTCAATCTTTCACCACTTAGTATGATTGTCAGCTATGTGTAAACAGAAAAATTTTTTAACTCAGTCCTGGGAAGTAAACAGAATATGGACATATAGAAGGGAGAAAGGAAAGTATTTTAGGAGGAAAGAACTATGTAAGCAAAATCAGGAAGAAAGAAAAGGCCATTTTTCAACACTTATGTTAAAATCAGCCAACATCAAAAAGCAAAATGATCAACTAAGTCCATACTGTTCATTATCCAAGAAATAACAGGAGACCCCCAGAAATAAATATGTAATTGTCCAAATTCTGGCCTACCTTTGTCAACCAAATCACGTGTTAGAAAGATAGAAGAAATCCTATGTGTTACCAACATACAAATTGTACAGAAAAAGATAGACTACTAACTAGTGATAAAATCCTGTAAGATACACCACCATGAACTCTCCTTGCTGTTAGCAAATGCCCTTGAAGTTCATATAGAAACTACTTTTAAAAAGTGGTCTCATTTTTAGAAAAAATAACATCTGAAATAATTTCACTATGTGCACATAGAAAGCAAGTGACATGGTTCTTTGATAAGTTTTACTAAAATTTTTATTAGCTACAAATTTCTAAAGAACAGATCATATATGGAGCTAAAATCTATTTTTTTAGAAAGTGACAAAAACTTTGAAATTCCTATTCTGTATGCTTATGTAATGCTTAAATAAATGAATTCTCTGATTTCTCTTTTCTTTGACTACTTGATATAAAGCATATTATATGCAGTGCATTTAATTATATTGTTTTTATTACAAAACATACCAAAAATGCCAAGCATGTGTGCCATGAGTATGCAGTTTCCACTACAAAAGTATTTTTCTGTATTATTTCATTTAATACAAAAAATAATAATTTATAAAGTAAAACTAATACCAATTTTTTTTATTTTAGCATTTACTTCACTTAATATTAAAGTCAGTTTTAAAATTTATATTTTAAAGAGTTCAGAATTCAGTAACTCCTTTTTTAAAAAGTAACTTTACTAAAACATTTAAAATACAGACAAAATTTTTTAAATGTAAAAAATAGATTACAAAATAAACACAAATGTTAAGTGTACAAAATAAGAATACGCAACATAGATGACTATTTTAATGTAACCAATAATAACAAAAATATTATAAAATAAACAGTAAATACACTGACAACCATTATGAAACCAGAAAATGAAATGACCTTTTTTAAAAGTGTAATTTTTAACTGAAAGAGCTGACAGCATTTTTATTATGCATATACTTATGCAAAGTTTCCCAGCAGCTGATATACTTTCTATCTTAAGAGAACAGTTAAGGAGACAGCTACTAGTAAATACCGCATAATTTCCTCTAATGTTTTATTCTTCATGTAATTTCATCTCTTGCATAACTTTTGAGAAAACCTTTTACACATTCTTGTTTTCTTAAGAGATAAAAAAATCTTTACTGATAGAGAACTATAGCTTTTATTTCAAATATTTTTGGTTTTGTCTTCATCTCCTTTACTTTCATAATGTAGAGGAAAAGGTTCCAGTACAGTTGATTGTATCGCTTTCAGTTCTTTCATGTTCCTATATGCTTATAAATTCTTTGAATTAAGGATTATTCTTGCTATATAGTTATACATATCAATTACTTTCTTCCTCCTCTTAAAAATTATTAAGTTAAAGGAAGAGTGATCTTTGTTTAACCTGAATTTCTAATGTAAAGTATATAATTAACTTTGGGCATAATTCAAGGTACAAATGTCAGGTGTTTATAATTCCAAAACAAATGTATTATGCCAACAAAAATATACACACAAACAATATGTTAATGTCGTCTATGTTCACTCAAAGTATTTATTCAGCATTTTTTTTTTTTTAAAGGAAAGGCACAGGCAGGAAGGCAGGAAGAGAAAGGATGAAGAAGTGGTATATTTATTTCATTTAGTTTTTCATTTTGATTGTTTTTCTGGGGCCCTGTGTCTTGAGCTGGGGACCTTGGGATACCAGTGGTCTATACCTGGTGAACTAATGCTAGACAAACAGGGCATAACTTATTCAGCTTTTAAGTAGACTATAAGCATTAAGAGCAGGATCTACTTTTTTATTTTGTTATCTCACACCTAGCTCAGTGTCATTTACCAGTTCTTGATCTCAGTCTCATATCCCACAGCTGTAAAACAGAATTACATGATTCAAAAATGAGAGCACTAAATGAAACCTAAATAAAGCATCATAACAATGATTGGCACAATCAGAATAATATTAAATACAGCAGTAATGCTTAAGAATTTTTAGTGGTCAGATTTATGCATCAAAACTTGGATAAACATACTGGTTGTATGTCTTCAAGCAAAATCAACATGTGAATGCTGTATTTAAAATAAGGTTAAGTTATAGGATGATTAGTGTCTCTAAGAGTTCTTTAAAACAGTATGTATCTCAGCACAATTAAAATTAATTGATCCAAAATAAATCTACATACTAATACAACATATCCATTGTAGAAAACAAAGTCTACACTAGTCTGTTATCTAACATCTTCCTTATTTAATTTTACATTTTCTGACAATAACATAGCACCCATGTTGATGATCCATCTTCCTATTCGTTCCTTTCATTTCACCATTCTTTGTAATTGAAAGATTCTACTGATTTTCATCTCTGTCACTTTATACTCTTATTTTTCAGCACAGCTCTGCTTCCCAAATCCCAAATTTGAGTCAGCGTCATTCTATAGTTAATTAAGGATAAAAGCCAGGACTAGTTTGGGATTAATCAGTTTAAATCTAGTTTTCTTTATATTATACTCTTTTGCCCTAGATCTGATTCTCTGGTCATCTGCTTTCATCATTGTCCTTGTTACCTACGATCCTGGACTACTTCCTGCCCTCACATTAATAACCCAGTATCATTCCCCTAGAGCTGACATTTTATCCTTTGTCCTGAAACCAGAGAACATAAAATAAAAAAAGCAGAGCCAGTCTTCTCCTTATGTATATACACTCATAATCTTAATACAAAAATTCTCTGGAATAGTGTTAAGAATCCCTTGCATAGTAACTCCTTGATTTCTTGGCTTTCTTCTCTCTTGGATTCATTTAACATTTTACTCTAGTCTCTTCACCTTTTCCTGTTTGAGACTCTTAATCTACTCAAAGAGAGTGATATAAGTATGAAATCTAACCACAGACCTTTGTGGCTAGAAGTGACTTTAAAGATTAGCCTCTATTTACAGATGAGGACAATTAAGCCTAGAGGTTAAACTATTTATCCAAGGTAACAGAGCTAAAACTAAGTAAGAGCTAAATCAAGAATCCAGATGTCTTAATTAGTTTCTCCTGTTTTGTTCCTTCAGATCAGTACACATAGCTAAGTAAATGCTCTCAGACTGTATTTATTATTTAAAGAGTAAATGGGCTTCCTGTTTCTAATCTAATCTGAAGAGATTTTTAGTTGTTGGTATATTCATGGGAATAACTCCAAAGAATGACCTCATTCTACTCAGCATATAATTATGGCTTAAATACTGAGATAATTTAGCTCTATCTATATCTCTATATGCTCAATTATATTTTGAAAAAAGCTGAGCTGGCCCCAACAGAACTTTCATGGTTTATTTCCACAAGAAATATTAATATTAATATTAACATTAAAAAATAAGAAATTATAATTAATGTTGTATTAAAGTAAATTTTTACACTACACAGAAGTAATGTACATTAATCAGAAGAGCTAAGATCAAAAGCAGGAACATTCAGATAATATGTGCATGACTTAGCTGTTCTTTATTCTTTCTTGTATCAATATAATTAAAATATTGATGGTGGAGGTACTAAGTAAGAGGAAATGGTTAAGTAAATGAATTATCTTGTGTGAACAAAAAAGGCGGTATTAATAATGCCAATTTAAATACATGGCCACTTTGTCCTAGCATATTCATTCTACGTGTTTCTTATTTTAATCTCAAAAACTAGTTTGTGAACAGGTAGGATAGCTGCTACTACTTTTCATTTCCCTACAACATCACTGTACATAGTATTTTGAATATGAAATTTCAGACTTTTTTCATACAACTTCATGTAACTCCTAAAATAGCACTGGAGTTATTTAACCTTATACCATACCTGAAAATGCATTTTAAGTATTAATGTCAAGGAAATGATTTAAGGGAAGACTTAAAATTCTTACCTAAACCTTTTCATGTCTACAGCAAAATGGCTGTCAACAGAAAAGCAATTCCTTCTTTTATTTATAAGGTTTCTATCTGCTAATAAGAAATACATCACGTTTAGAATAAAAATGGAAAGATATACAAGAAAAGTATACATGGAAGAAGTATAGCAAATAAGATAAGATAAAAAATAAGGAAAAGTAAAAGGCTTTAAGTTAACATTATTTTTCTTGTAGATTTATATTCAAATAAAATAGGCTGAAATTTTACATATAAACCAACATGTTCCCTTTTTGTCTTTTTTCAATCTATATCCCTGTCTACTTCTAGAAAGGATTGAGGAGAATAATAACTATACAGACTGGAGTGTTTATTCTGAGTTGGAAGTAAATATAATATGGTGCTAAAAAAGGTATTATAATTAGGACAGTAATCTGTTAATTTGTTTTAATAGTTAGTTTTTAGGGTATTTTTTTTAAGGAAAGGTACAGGCAGGGAAGAAGACGAGTAGGCAGGCAGGAAGAGAAAGGCGGAAGAACTCCATATTCATTTAGTTGTTCACACTGGTTTTTCTCCTAGGCCCTGGGTCTTGAACTCAGAACCTCAGGATGTATGTGGGATTGCTCCCAGGGTATACTAGACCGCTAGGCCACTAGGCACACCCCTTTTTACTTTCTGCTGTGTTCCCAGTTCAGAAGTAAAATGTTTCAATCCACAATTTCTTTTGAATTTTACTGTCTTTACCACAGGAATAAAATTAATTACAGGTTTACACATAACAGTAAACTAGCCAAAAATTTTGAATGTTACTTTATCCCATAATTAACAGACCATTAGTTTCCTTAATTTTTCCTCGTAAATATTTCATGCATCAAATCTGTTTTCCATTCTTACGATGTAAATACCAAATCACTATTGATGAACTGGCAGTGGAATGAAGATGGGGTTTACAGTGTACTTACACTAAAACATTCAGAGTAGTATCCAAAAAATGGCTGCCTGAGATTTTTCACCAGGTTGTGAGGTGGTGGGGCGGGGGGAAGGGGGGAAGAGGATGGAACTCTCAGGACCCATTCACATAGAAATTTAAAAGTCTGTTCTATAAGTATAAGAAGAGTGGAACCTACAACAAAAGGGAGAACGCTTCAGCTTCTTACTGGTTATGCACTTCTTCCACTGCAGCGTTTATGGGGGGGAGAGGGGGTTTCTATGGTAACACAAGTAAGACTAATAACATCATGCATGGAAGAAGTGACCAGAACTATGAACTTTTTTTTTTTTCACAATTCTAGCTTATTTGCTTCTGTGCTAATTAGAAGAGTTGAAATACGGTCTGGAAAATTTAAATATTATGTGAAGTTTGTCAAAAGATTTAATAAAAAGATTTAATAAACTGTTTCTTTAAATTGGGAAGTTTGAGAATTAGAAAGCCCTTACTTGTAGGGCCCAGTAAGAAAGTATAAAGATGGCATACTCTGGTGGCCTAGCAGATAAATCCACCAGGCATAGTCTACATACATCCAAAGGACCCAGATTTGTTACCAAGGTCAGGGGGAACAACAAACATAGCAACTAAATAAATGTTTTTTTCCTTAACTCTCTGCCTGCCTGCCTGTACCTTTCCTTTAAAAAAAAAAGTATAAGAATGCTTGAGAAAGGGACACACCAGTGTCCATGTGTGGAAAAACTTTATATGCATTGTTTCATTTAATCTTCACCCATAATCCTAGAAGTCAGTGGTATTATCCTTAGGATAGACAGAAAGAAGGAAGGGAGGGAAGGAGGCAGGGAGATTCTCAAGGTTAAGTAATTGTTGAATAGTACAGAGATGGTTGTCTTTCCATTTGACACTGCAAGAAAAAGACAAGAATGTTATTACTCTGTCCAAGGATTTAGATTCAACTGGTATGTATATGGTAAGAGGCTATTAGAAGTTTGCTTATTTCTCCTTGCAGAATGGTCCTAAGTTCAGCAAAATCAAAAAACTATAAAATGAGTATGGGTTTGTAAACAAAATAAATAACATAAAAAATGAAAAACCATAAAAAACTGTAGTGCCTGGGGGTGGGGGGCAGAAATAAAAACATTCAGAAGAGTTATAATTTTAAGGAAAGGTACAAGCAGGAATGAAAGCAAGTAGGTAGATAGGCTAGCAGAAAGAGGAGGAAGAAAGGTTTATTTTATTTAATTGTTCATCTCGGTAGTGCTCCTTGGCCCCAGAACTTGAACCCAGATCCTTGGGATATATGTAGACTACACCCAGTGGCCTTATCCACTAGTCCAGGGCGCTCTAAGTTACAAATATGATATGTAATTCTTGCTTTAAGTTTCAGTGACTATGTGTCTGAATCAAGTTCCTTTCCTATAAAAGTGACTGCATGAATTAAACAAAATCTGAGTCAAAATTAAACTTTCCACAAGGATAAAACAGTATTCCTAGGCTATATGGAACTGCCTATATAAACCTCAGAACTCCCACAGAATTTCTAAATGTGATGTTTGTGTTCACCTGGCTTGGAAAAAGTTCATTCTCTTTCATAAAACTGTTAAAAATAAAAGCTTAAAAACAAACCCTGCAAGCCACATACATCCCAAGGACCTGGGCTGGCAGGCAACCCAGAACTGGTAGAACAATCAAGATGAACAACTTAAAGTAAATGGATCCATCTTCCCTCTCTCTTCCTTCTTGCCAACTCACTTTCATTCCTGCCTGCACCTTTCCTCAAAAAAAAAAAAAAGATAAAAGAAAGATGTACTATCCAAATCTTAGCATAGATTTGGGCCCTAAACATAATGTTGAATTCTTTTTCTTAATAGAAATATTCATTATTTCTTGAGTTCACGATGCTAAATTCCTTTTAGGATGACAAAATTCTTGATAACAATAAAGCCTACAAAAAGTTTTCAGTCTCACTTTTTTATGAAAATAGTTGATGTGCATTTTTGCTGCTTTTTAAAACTGCTAAAAATTCATTTATTTGACTCAGAGCATAAAGAATGCCATCAATTAAAAAATTAATGCCTATACAAATTTCTTTAACATGTCCCCACAATTAGGAGAGCTTGAATGTCCCTGCATTCACTTAGTAAGTGTCCAAGTTAAAATACAACAGTCCACCCTTATCCAAGGTTTCACTGTCCATAGTTCCAGTTACAACAGGTCAACTGTGGTTGAAAAATACTACATATAGCAAGATATAAATTTTATAAAAGTATATTGTCATAATTTTCCATACTTTATTATTAGCACTATGCCTAATTTATAATTAATAATTTATCAAAGGTAAGTATGTATATGTACAGGAAAAAAGAGCATATACAGGGTTCAGTGCTATCCTCAGTTTCAGGCATCCACTTGGCATCTTAGAACACATCCCCAGCAGATATGCCTACTGTAGAGGCATAGTTATGAGGTCATTCATAAATGAACAACTAAAACTAAGGAAACTGGCTCCTGAGGAAAACACTTCTTTAGGTTTGTTACCTGACTTGGCAACTAATTTATCTAAAGAAGGCAAAGGACCCTGTACCTTTGAATTTCATGGAATGAACAGTTACTTTAAATTATATTCTGAGGACTGACAAGGTTATTCATTATATTACTGTGCTGACATCTTCACTTTAAGAAGTAACATAGGGTACACCTGGTAACTCAGGGAGGCTAAGACATGGGCATGCGGAGCACGTAAACCCCAAGGATCTGGGTTCAGGACCTGAAGTCAGGATGAAAACCATAAATGATCAACTACCTAAATAAAAATGTCTTCCTCTTCTTTCATCCTTAAATGTTTCTTCCTCCTCTCCTTCCTCTCTAAAAACATACAACCCTCCCAAAAGGAAAATATAATCTCAGAATAAAAGTCCTTTAAAAAATTAGTATGATTAGTACTTATTTTTTAAAAATCACAATATAGTACTCATTTTTCTAGTTTTTATACAGTACTAGGGAAACAATATGGAGGAAACTGGAGGGTATTATGCTAAGTGAAATAAGTAGAAGGAGAAGGAAATACAGGATGATCTCCTATGTGGAAAGAAAGAAAGCAAATGAACAGACAAAACCAAAACTAATTCTTGGCCACTGACATCAGATCTGAGGCTACAACAGAGGGGAAAGGGAGTGGGAGCAAATGGTAGCAGGTTAGTGGTGGTCGGCATGCCCTGGTGGTCTAGTGGATGAGGCTACCAGATGTGGTCCGCAAACATGGGTTTAAGACCTGTGGTCTGGAGGGAAGCAACCTAGATGCCTGCCCGCCTACTTACCTTCATTCCTGCCTGTACCTTCCCTTAAAAAAAAAAAAAAAAAAGGTAGAGGAAGGTCCAATAGAGTGGTGGAGGACTATTTAGAAACTTGGTGGTGCGTGTGCTATGTTATACATTTGATGAAGAATCAACCTGCACATTTAAAATTACATTTAAATTTAAACATAATTTAAAATTTATATTGTTTTGTAAATCAAAACTACTCAATTAAAAAAAAATAAGGAAATCCAGAAAAGTCTCTTAAGCCATGTTCCCGTCTAATCAATTTCTCTGCTTCCTCTCTCAGCAAATTCCTCCAAAGGGTTATTTTGTGTATTTGCTGTTTATAGTTCTCAGACTCCCATTTATTTTTTCTCACCCTCAAATGCTTTAGTAACCATTTGCTCCAAAAAAGAGGTATCTACTACATAACAAACAAAAATATAACCATCGAACTCAGGCATTTAACAGTGATACAATGCTATCCTCTATTTCTCAGACCTTATTCCCACTTTATCAATTGATCTAACAATGTCCTTTAAAGCAGCAAGACTATGTCTGACTGATATTTTACAATTATTGTCAGTTTTTTTAATCTCCTTCAACCTGCAATTATTTCTTCTTTTTTTCATGATCATGATAATTTTTTAATTTTCAAGCCAGTTATTTTGCAAAATGACCAGCAATTTGAGTTTGTTATTTCGCCATGATTCATATACATTTTTGGCAGGAAATGATGCAGTGTCCTCACTGCATCCAATCAGAAGGAACATGACTTTAATTAGTCCTATTACTGGTGATATTCAGTCCTAATACTGGTGATATTAAGTGATCATGTGATTAAGATGATTACTGTTAGGACTCTCCAGTGTAAAGTTACTTTTTCCTTTTGTGATTAATATTGAAATTACAAAATAACAATTTCTTCAACAAAGTTTCAATAATTTATATCAACAGGAGACATGGGCTCCTATTCTATGGATTATCACTAATAATCATTAATATTTATTTAGGTGTTTAAATTGTCCCTTATTTGATCAGTGGAAGTCTCTTTAAGCTGGTGTTTGTTTTTGACATAATCTCATCAACTTTTGAGCATTTTCTTACTTTCCAACACAAGATATTTTAGGCTCATTTTGTATCTTCCTTGCCCCAGACCTAGAATTTCTTCAAGGAACTCTGGTTTCTTTTAGTGGAGAGAGATATTCAGAAGCTAATTCAGATAGTAAAGACACTCACTGCTAATGATGTGTCACTATTCTAAGAATAGATCTTGTGGATGAATGGATGGATGGGTAGATGGGTAAGCTGAGTGGATGGACAGACAGACAGAAAGACATATAAACATATTTACCTCTTTATTTCTTTACATATTAAAACCATGAGTTAACAGTAATATCTCCACTTCCAATCTACCACCACCAAAAACCCTTTTCAATATTCAAATTGCTTTCTCTAAATGGGAAGATTCATAATTCTAGAATTAACTTGCTTATTCTAAAATCAAAGTGAATTTGTGTCTGTTCCAGACATTTCAAAAACCAGTTTCTCACAACGAAATAATTATGCAGTCTGTGGCTAGAATTACAGAATGGATTAGAGTTGATTAAACAAAAAGTAGAATATTAAAAATAGGTGTTAATTTCTTCTTACATCTTTTAATTTTGCAGGATAAAAACATTTTAACTACAGAATGCATTAATGAAAGATATGATTATAGTAGGATATCTAAAACAGAACTACAGATTTTTCAAATTAGACCAAAGAATCTCTTCTCTGCCTATTTGCCTTTATTGCTCAGGAAGGCTATGATTCTATGACCCCTTGCCTTCCTTTAAAATCACTTATATTTATATATAGAGCATTTTTCCTTTGCTCCATGCCCAAATCTGAGAAACAGTAAAGGCACAGTACTGTAATTTATTTTTGTATTAAAAGGAGTTAAAGGTCTAATAAGAACTAAAAGAGCTTTATAGCACCAAATACACTGAGAAACTTGTAAAATGAACATATACAACCTATTATTTTGTAGATTAACATCTTTTTCTACCAGGTATTTAAGATAAAAATCTTCATTAGTAGTAACAAATAAATCTAAATGGTTTTATGGTTGCCTCAGTTCTTATTCCAACAGATAATTCAGCAGTTGTTGCTTATAAAAATGGTGAGACAGCATGTCATCTTTAAACGTTAGATTCATTCATTCGTTTTTCATTTATTCACCCAGGATATACTCACCTTGTATAATAGCAAGCCATCTACTTCTCTGCATTTTCTCTGCCATCACTCTACTCCAAGGTATAATCACCTTTCTTGGAATACTGCAATATTAACTGGTCTTTCCACACCCACTATAGTCATTCTGTAATCTGTTTTTCCTTTTGTAGCTAAAATGATCTTTTCAAACAGCAAAAATGATCATGTCAGGCAACACAATACAAATGTTAAAACACTGACAATGTATTTGCGTTCAAATATAGACTCTGCCATTAGCTGTGCCACCTTGTAAGTTAACCACTTTGCCTCAGTTTCCTTAGCTATAAAATGGAGATGTCAACCTGTATACCTAAAATGGTTGTAATGATTAAATGAATTAACGAAATAAGTGCTCTATGACTATGACTATATCAACACATCTTTATCTATTTCTATTGTTTCACCTATACTGATTCTTTATTTTGCTTTTCCCATGTGAAAAAAGTCTACACACTTTGGTATTTGAAGGCCTTTATACACACTACACCATCTACCTGAAACTCACCTTTCTGTCCTCTCACACACACCTGTTGCCTATTAGTTCCTAATTACTTTTTCAGATCTTTGTTAACATCTTTTCCACCAGCAAGACACTCCTGAAACATAGTGATGTGTTAGGTTTTTATGTCAATATAATCTTAAAGAACTTTGTTCTTGGTGTACCCTGGTGGAGCAGCAATTAAGTCAAAACCTCCCGAAAATGTAGGCCACATACCCCTGGGTTCAAGTCCCGGATCCAGGGGGTAAAAAACCAGTGTAAACAATTAAAATGGAAATAAAGTAATAATGCTTCCTGCTCCTCTCTTCTCTCTTCCAGTCTGTCTGCCTATTTGTCTTCATTCCTACCTATACGTTTCCTATTAAAAAAGGAATTTTGTTCCTTTCCTTCATAGCGTTTATATCTTTGCATGACTATTTAATTAATAAATAGCTCTTTCCATCATGCCGTCTTTACACTATATCCCTAGTGCTTAGTTCAATATGCAATCATTTCTTGATATAATGAACATTAACTATAACATGTGCCAGGTATTCTATTAATGTCTTATACATCATCTCGTTTAATCTGATAAGATATAATTACTCCTATTCTACAACAGGAAAAGGTTCAGGGTTTAAGAGCTAGTGAATGACATAGGGTTAAGTGGGAGTTACAGAAATTAAAACTAGATCCTGCACTTGGAAATCTATTAAGAGCTGAAGAAGTGCATGAAGTGAAAATAGAATCAGTTACTTATTTATGCATTAGTATTGCAACACTGATTGTGATGTTTTAATGTACTAATACACTAATGAAATTAAATAAGAGTAAGAAATTAGAGGTTTAAACATTGCAAAAGAGGGTAGTGTGTCACTACCTCTCAGACTCCTCAAACTGGGTACGTTATTAAACATTTCCACAGCACCCTGGACTTGGCACTCATAACACTTGTCATAATTTGCTAATACCTATCGTCCCAGCTAGATGGTAAGCTCTTTCAAAAAAGGGACCATATCTGCGCTCCCTTCTGTTTGTCTCCGGAATCATTCTCTAACTTTCCTTCTTCAGACTGCTTCAGTGGGCTCCCTTGCCCTCTAACTACTCCATGGGTTCAGTCAGTGGAAGGCACAAGCAAGACGAAAGTGAAGTCAAGGGTTTTATTCCTCCAAATCTCTCCCCGCTGGGAACTGCAAATTCCTAAATATGTTCCTCTACTAAAGGCCACAGATCCTATTAGGCAGTCAAGTTTTAAAGCTGGTACTTAGGGGTCTGATAACTATTCTTTATCTTTGCCTGTTAAATAAGATTTAAGTATTGGCACACCCTGGTAGCAGTTTGATCAGCTGTCTTCAGCCAGCACAATCCAATTACATCCCAAGGACCCTGGTTTGTGTTCCGGGATTGCGGGGGGAGGGGGACGACACGGACTGAGGGACGGACAGACGACGACACAACAACCAAGATGAACAACTAAATAAAACAAATGTTTCTTCCTCCTCTCTTCCTGCCTGCCTGCCTACTCACCCTCATTCCTGCCTGTACCTTTCCTTTAAAACAACAAAAACTAATTATTAACAGCTCCCTACTATTACTAGCTCCAGGGTAATACACCAGCCACCTAGATTCCACTGACTAGGGCCACAGCTTTAGAAACAGACTCTTTATTAAACTCTTCTCAATGAACCCTTTTGAGTGCTATTTCCTACCAGGGCCTTAAAACAATGTCCATTCAAAAACATTCTAAGTTCAAGATAAAACATTTTAATCAATGTGGCAATTTCTACAAGGCAGTGCTAGACACAATGCTTCCTACAAAGTAAGTGCACCACAAATATTTGTTCAAATAATGAATGATCTCCAATAAAGGTTAAAAATTTGCTGGGTAAATTAGATTCAATAAACACTTTTTTAAAAAAAAGGCTTTAGAGTCACGCAAACCTAGATTCAAATTTAGCTTTACATGTCAAAAGTTACCCTTTCTTATTTGTTTCATATTCAATGTAATGATGGTAATACAAGCACTTACTTCACAGAGTTGGCATGAAATGAATTTTTAAAACTTTACTGACTTGCCTGACACATAAATATATTCCAAATTCTAAGTTTCCTTCCCCAAAACCAAGTCTTTCAAAAACACTTTGGCCAGAATTACATGAAATGGCACAAAATCACTTAATTTACTTAACACTTTCCTTTAAAATGACTTATAGACATAACACAACAAAATAAAGTATGAAGAGAAAAATGAAGAGAAATTTAAGATAGCAAGAATATCTTTGTAGTAAGATACAAAAAATTATAGACACTTATTAACAGTGAATCATAAATGACTAACTTTTCTAGCAGCAAGATCAAAATGGGAGGTTCAAATAATAATAACTTCTATACAACAAAAGACTTGACAAATTTCTTTGAAGGGTCTCATAAAAAACACTATAATACAGGGATCAATATTATAAACAAAGGTCTTATAGGCTGACAAATTTTTAGGACTTTTTAAAAAATAATGTCTCTGTATATAAACTACTAGTTGGCTTCTCAACAAAAGCCATTAAAGGCAGTGTAACATTCATGGTTACAAAAAGACCTGAATTTATATCTTAGTTCTGTCACACAGTATTAAGCAATTTTGTACAAGATAATCCACCTGAGTCCTCAAAAATGAGTTGTATTGTCTCAAATATAGTTAAGTATTCAATAATCATTAGATTATTCTTAGTATTATTCCTAAAAGCAATTCAATGGGAGTAGAAAAGGAATATACTGCAGTCCAAGTACAAGGAGTTTGCTAATGTTCTGGCTTAACAATAAACATATACATTACATATACATTACAACATATAAAACAATAGTTCTCAAAACTGATATTATTAAAACCACCAATGCTTTTCAACACTACAAATCCCTGGGCCTCATTCCCAGAGGTTCTCATTCAGAAGGTTAGAGTAGTGCTTGGGAGTTTATTTTGTTACTGCCTCTAAATTCCCGAGATGATTTAATCATCTTAAATTTCTCTCAGGATTGTTAATTAACAAAAAATTAGTCAGTCTTAAAAAACTCCAGATGGGCACGTCTACTAGCCAGTCTTAAAAAACTCCAGATGGGCACGTCTACTAGCCAGTCTTAAAAAACTCCAGATGGACACGTCCTGGTGAGGTAGTGATTAGGTCAGCTGCCTTCAGTTGAAAACAGCCCACATACATCCCAAAGACCAAAGTTTGCAACCAAGGGCCTGAGAGAACCAAATAAAAACAAAGCCTTCGTTCACCATCATTCTTGTCTGCACATTTCCTTTAAACACACACACACACACACACACACACACACACACACACACACGACTCCAGATGACTAGCCCCAAAACTTAAAAAATCAGAATCTCCAGGCCAAACTAACTAATTAGTCAAAAGCTGACTGAACTAAGAGAGGAGTTGTTCAATTAGAGAATATAAAATGTACAAAATAATCTGGACTGTAAGAAGTTAACAGTGGGACCAGACCAACATTTTACCTAAGGAACAATTAAGATAGGTTAAAAATTAGGTTGTTGACTTAGATACTAGGAAAGATAAAATTAGTATGTGATTTTGATTATAAGTCTCTCTATAATACAAATGCGTAAATACCACTGCAGCATTTCCAATCTTCATTATTAAAAAAGAATATTATCATTATTATTCTTAAAACAGAACTTAAAGAACAGATCAAATAATTGAGTTATGGACATTTAACTAAATTCTGCAATGAAATTCGAAATTCAAAATTCAAAAGGTTGTGCAGGTTTTTATTATTGTTAATTATATCCTAAACCACACCGTTCCTGTCCTTTCACAGCTGCAAGTACTGATACCTATGAACATAAAAAAGCCTTCGGTCTAGAAAACAGTAAGAACTGTCATTGTATAGTGAAGGAGTAAGCCAAGCAGAGTGTCAATTAACTGAAAAATGTCTTAACACAAGTAAAAGATAGCATAACTAACATTATATTTGGATTTTAAATTCCTCAAATTAAATGTTAAAATTGTTTCTTAGTTTGAAAGAATGGCTGACAAGTTCCAGGACAAATATCAAATACAATATAAAGTATCTTCTTAACATCACAATTAAATGTATCCTTTCCTCAATATAGTACTATTGCCATCAATGTTAGTTTTAATTTCTATTTACTAATACATACTACCATGGGAAGTTAAGTAAACGTTAACATGTAAAAGTTAACCATTAAATTAAAACTATTTGATGAACATTTATCCCAAAAAGATATACAAATGGACAATAAGCACATGAAAAAAATGCTCAAAATCACTTGTCATAAAGTAAACGCAAATCAAAACTATATGAAATGCCACTTTATACCCACTATGACTTTAATAAAAAACTAGGTTGCTACTAAGAATGTGAAGAAATCTGAACCCTCATATATTGCCAGCTGAGTATGTAAAATGCTCATAGGGGAGTTCCTCCAACAGCTAAACATAGTTATCACCTGACCATTCACTCAAGTGCCATCAAGTATCCTTAAAGACAAGGATACATTCTGAAAAACGCAATTATAGGTGATTTCGTTATTATCGGAACCTTATTTAGTGTAATTACACAAACCTAGATGGTACAGACTACTAAACACCTGGCTAGACAATACAGCCTATGGGGACCACTTTCAAATATGTAGTCCACTACTGACTGAAGCGTTACGCAATGATAAAACTGTATATGCCTGGGCGCCCTGTGGAGTAGCAGTCGGGTCCACCACCTCCCATCAAGGACATTCCACACACAACCCAAGGGTCCAGATTTGGGTCCTGGGGCAAAGTGGGACAACCAAGATGAACAACTTCATAAAAAATGCTTCTTGCTCTTCCTGCCTATTCGCCTTCATTCCTGCCTGCACCTTTCCAAAAAATAAACAAACAAATGAATTTATTTTAAAAAGACTCTACATGCCTGACTTGGGGAAAAAAGTCCACATAAAAGCATATCCACAACGTCAATAGCAACATTATGCGCAATAGCCAAAGGAAGTAATGACCCAAATATCATAAATGACTAGGAAACCTGGCAATTACAGGTCTTTACTGTTTGCAACATTTAGGGAAACTTCCAACTCAAAAAATAAATTTCTGAACTTCCATCATTTCAGGACTCTCTCTGAGTACCTCTGGTGTCTTCACTCAGTTTGTAGTCAAGTCGACCTCACTTCACCCTGCCCAAGAATTCTGGACATTTGCTTAAAACGCCCATGTATTCTGGCAGATGTCAGCACGCATCGTGCAGCAACCAAGAAGCCCATAGATTTCAGCTAAAACACATTAATCCTTCAATACTAAATGATGGTGGACTATGTTAGACCTCTCAAGATCTCATCTCTAAAATATCTGCTTTGTTGCTTTTTCACAATGCGTTTGCCCCCAGAACACAAAGCTTACAAAAGCTACCACTAAATATAAGCCAACATGGGGATGAGAAAAGCTCATCAATGTCGTCATCATTGGACATTTTGATTTGGGCAAGTCTACCACTACTGGTCATCTAGTCCACAAATGTGGTGGTATAGACAAAAGAATCACTGAAAAATGTGAGGCCACTGAGATGGGGAAGGAGTCCTTCAAACATCCATCTGGGTCTTCCTTCAATAAGCTGAATGTGAATGTGGTATTACCAGTGATAGCTCCCTGCAGAAACAGAGATCAGCCATTATGTGACCATCATTAATGCCCCAGGACACAGAGATTACAAAAACATGAATATAGGCATATCTCAAGTTGACTGTGCTATCCTGATTGTTGCTGCAGGTGTTAGTCAATCTGAAGCAAGTCTCTAAAACAAGCAGAATTGTAAGCAAGCCTGATTTATACATTGAGTGCAAAATAACTGATGTTAACAAACCGGATAAAACTAAGTTGCCCTACAGCCAGAAGAGGTAAGAGGAAAAGGAAATTATATTAGAGTCAGCACCTACATTGAGTAAATTGGCTACAATACTGACACAGTAGCATTTGTGCCAATTCCTTCTTGGAATGATGACAACATGCTGGAGCCAAGTGCTAACATTCTTTGATTGAAGACACAGAAAGTCACCCACAAAGATGGCAATGCCAGCGAAACTATACTGCTTGAAGTTCTGCATTGCATGCTGCTACCAAGTTAATCAATTGACAAGTCTTACATCTGCCTCTCCAGAACATCCACGAAATTAGTGATATTGGTAGCCAAGTTTACACCAGTATTCTCAAACTCAGAATGGTGGGCATCTTTGCTCCAGGCAATATTTACAACTGTTACTGTTGAAATGCACCATGAATCTTTGAAAGAAGTTCTTCCTGGAGAAAAAGTGGGTTTCAATATCAAGAATGTTGTCTGTCAAAAAAGTATGTCATGGAATGCTGTTGGTGACAGCAAAAATTACCCATCCACCAATGGAAACAACTGGATCAAGCCTCAGATTAATTGTTTTAAGCCATCTAGGCCATTCAGTGAACCTGTACTGAATTGTCACACAGTGCATAATTCCTGCAAATCTGAAGAGAAAATTGATCATCATTCTGGAAAAAAGCCCAGAATTCTTGAACTACAACTACTGGCAAGTTATGCGTATTAAGAGTTTTCTCACTATCCTCCTCTGAGCCATTTTGCTATTCATGACATGAGACAGGATGGTTACTCTGAGTGTCACCAAGCAGTGTACAAGAAAGCAGCTGGAGCTGGCAAGTATACTAAGTCTTCCCAGAAAGCTCAGAGGGCTAAATTAGTATTATCCCCAGTACCTGCACCACAGTCTTAATCACTGGCAGAAGGAGTCTCAGAACTGTTTGTCGCAATTGGTCATTTAAGTATAACAGTAAAAGAATGGTTAGTAATAACAATACATCACGAAATCTTCAGAAAGGAGAATGTTTTGTGGACAACTTGTATTTTGTGTGTGGCAGTTTAAAGAGAAACTGATTTGTTGGGGGGGTTTTTGTTGGGTTTTTTTTAAGAGAAGAAATGGGGGGGAGAGAGGAAGGAGGGGAAGATTATTTTTATTTATTTACTTGTTGATTTTTTTAAATTGTTGCTTCTCCCTGGCCCTGAGACACAAATTGGAGTCCTTGGGCTCTACATGGCCCACACTCCAGCCATCAGAGACAGAAGGGCATGGCCCAAGTTATTAGTTTTTAAAATCTGTACTTTTTAATGGAAGCAATCAATATTTGTTACAGAATTTTGAGACCCATCAAAACCCAGTCTCTTTCCTTTCTCAAAGCACCCTAATTTTGTTCAGGTGGCAATGTACCCCTCTTTAGACAGTGAGCCCTAAGGGGAAGTTTACTATGGGGTTTCAGAAGTTTTGCCTCCAGATAAAAAAGGCAAACATAGTTAATAGCGTATCTTGTTTGTTTGCTTGTTTTAAATACAGACATGATGGTAGGAACTCTAAGTACCACCTTGCAACCCTGAGAGAAGGTCCAAAACAGTTGCACAGATGCTGACCCTGAGAGTGTTGAGTTCATGAACCCCTCCAACTGTTTACCTCCAAATTTCATGTTATGTAAGACAAACTATTAAGCACTTATTTAAAAAAAAAAAGTCAAGCTGTGGATCCCAAGTATGATTTTCAAAGAATATGGAATACCTCAGAAAGAGGAGAAATGCCTTCTGAACTTCCATAATAGGATTGTAAAAGAGGTAGATGATTTGAATAATCCGAGGGTGAACTACCATGCAAGATCCCTTAAAAGGATTAAAAACTTCAAACAGCCCAAATCCTACATTTAAAGGTAAAGAAAACTAAACAGTGTACACCCCTGTGGCTCAGAAGGCTCAGGTGTAGGCCATGTAAAGTTCACAAACCTCAGGTTCTAGACAGGAGGAGGGGAAAAGAGAGAGAGGATGGGGGGTGGGTGTGTGAACAACTCTTTTGATATAAACAAAGAACTCGAAAAACCTATCTTTGATAAGCACAGAAAGCTAAGAGAAGATATTGTTCCAAGATGCAAGTAGAAGGTGCTATTTTCAAAGTACACTGAGGAAACAAAAAACAGTTCTTAGAAATTAAAATTATAACAACAAAAATTAAGACCTTAATGTAAGAACTTCTAGTTTTCTAGTAGTGGCAGGCTAGTTATTGGATCAACTATCACTAGTCTAATGAATAAAAACTTCAATATATGAATAAAACGTATTTCAGAAATGTTAAATCATTAAAAACAAGCACAGACAACAAGGAATTAAAAGTCACAGGTAAAGTAAACCTAAGAACCCAGAAAGGAAAAAAGTATACAAGCTACATTTGCCCTGAGCATGTTTAACAATCCTGAAAATCAGGATCTTTATTTTGATAATAGAGCAAGAGCTATGGGGACAAAAATGTAAAAATCCAACAACCACCCAACCATACAACAAGCCTAAATCTGGTTTAAGGTGGTCACAGACTAAAAGTGAACCCAAGCATATGGCAAAAGAAAATACAAATCCTAATACAGTGGAATAACTATAAACTAACCACAGAAGGATAATTCTCAGACACCACATTAAATGGGAAAATTCAGATGTAAAAGTATACAAAACATATGGCATTATTTCTGTAAAGTTAAACAGAAAAATCCATTACAATTCAGAACAGTAATTCTCTCTGGGGTGGAGGGGTGGTATTGACTGGAGATGGCATAAGAGAGACTTCTGTACCTTGCTTTTGGTACCAGTTATATGAGTGTATTCTTTTAAAAGACTAAATACCATACATACAAGATGTGTATAATTTAATGCATGAATGTTTTACCTTAATGAAACGTTTTAATAAAGGGGAAATAAATTTTCAGATTAAAAAAGTAACAAATATTATCTTCAACCTTGGCAAACACCAAAGGACGCCAACTTAATTTAGTTCATGGTCTAAGCCCAGAAGGTTGATTCAAAACTAATGGTTACGTTACTTAAAAGCTATTTATCATGACTGTTTTAATGATTTTGATTTTTATATTTTATACCACAAAAAAGAAATCTCAACTAATCACCATTAACATTAGTCAAAAATTTCACCCTGGTGGAACAGCAATTGGGTCAATGACCTCTGAAGAAGCTAAGGCCACATATCCCTGGGGTGGGGGGGTTGGGTAACCATTGTGAACAACTAAATAAAAATTAAATATAAAATACTTTTTCCTCCTCTCTCTTCCTGCCTACTCGCCTTCACCCCTACCTGTACCTTTCCTTTAAAAAAATTTTTTTAACATTAACATTTGTACTTATTATCAATCTTTTACATTTTCTCAATTGAGTCTCAATATACATTTATATTATTCTTACATATTGATTATCCATTAATAGCCAGAGCAAATAAACTGAATATTCATTGTTCCTTTTTAGAATCCAAAGGGCCATAAAATATCCTCTCACTAAAAATAATCACTTTACTCAAATAATCAAGGAAATGAGAACTCCAGACTTGAAACAAATTAAGAAAATGTTCATATGAAAATGCAGATTATAAAAAGGTTTTCTACAGTTAAAAATATAAGAAACATACATGTTGGGAGAAAAAACTAACCTCAGTATTCAAGACATAATTTGATATTTGTAACAATTCACTGAGTCCCTCATTCAACAAGAATCGCATTGCTTATTATATACCTATCCCTTTTCTACAAATTAGGGATCCAGTAGAAGCAAAACAGATGACTTTATTCCCTTGAAATAACAAAATAATGGGTAAAAACAGGAAAATCTGCTTCTATCACTTACACTTTTTCAAACTATAGAAAATATATAATATGAATATTTAACATGTTTCATGAGGTATTAAGATCTGATTATTAATTCTCTGTTAAGAACTTAAGGAAAAACTGCTCCATAACCCTAAATACTAATAACTAATTTGAATTCAATGGGAACTTTTTTTTTTTTAAAGGAAAGGTAAAGGCAGTAATGAAGGCAAGTAATCAGGGAGGCAGAAAAAGAGAGGAGAAAGAAGCATCTTCATTTATTTATTTTTTTTATTTAGTTGCTCTCACTGGTTGCTCTTCCTCACCCCACCCAACCCACCCCACCCCACCCCAGGCGCAAGACTCCAACTCAGGGGTATGTGGATTACCCTTTGGAGAGAACTGACTTAACCGCAGCTCCACCATGGCATGCCATCAAGAGGAACATTTTACAAAACCTCTTGATTATTCACATTATAAAAAGCACTCAGATATCTTACAATGCCTCACAGCATCTCCCTGAAGTGTAAAAGAGGGGGTTTCACAGAACCAGTGAATGAAAATTCTGTAAAAGTAATAACAGAAGTAACACAACTTACTGTAGGAAAAGAAAAAAATACTGAAAAGCACAGATGACATTAAAATTACCTGTAACCTAAACAGATTCTTTTTAAGCACCATTTGCAACTTTTAAGCATCTACCATTCTATCACCAATATCTCAAAATATTCTAAAATAATTTTGTTATGAGACATTTGTGCATAAATCAGCTCATGAAAACATAATTAAAGAAAACTGAGAGAAGCAAAACCTACTGCATTTTCTCAATGAATATCCTCAGAAAAAACACAACTAAACTAATAGAGGCTAAAAAATATGAATATATACAAAATATATATAAGTCATAGATAAAGGAGGAAGGAAAAACTATAAATAACATAATAAAAATAAAGCAGAGGCTATCCTGTTGGAGTAGCAATTAGGTACTCTGCCTACTGCTGAACTCATTCCACATACATCCCAAGTACCTGGGTTCATGTCCGGGGAAGGGGACCGGAAGTAGAGAGAATAACCAAGATGAACTAAAATAAAAATAAATAAAAATGCTTCTAAAGAAAATTAAAAACAGAACTGACTTCAGAACCAGTAACATATTATGAAAGGAACAATCATCCTTCAAATATTCTTGCAGAGGTGACAAAGTTTATGACTAAAACCCAGAAGAGGTTCCTCCTCCTGCCACCAAAGGGTTTGGAAAGAAGAGATAATCCCTCCTATTAACACAAAATCATTCTGTGGATTTTTTAAAGATCTAAACATTGAGTTAATTATATGGTAATGCATACACACATACACACACATTCATGAATCAAAATCAAGGATTAGATTAAGTCAAATTGTCCTCTCAGCCTGGTTCCAATCTACCCTTTATCACTACTTTCAGGCATCCTGCACTAAAATTTAAGCCAAATCCAATCAGTACACTCAAGGTCAGTTCAGCAAACATTTATTAAAGATCCTAGTAGCATCAGGCTCTATGCAAGGCAGTGTGCTGATAACTGAGGATAGAGCAATGAATCAGACAATGACTAAGACATACTCTCTGCCCTCTAGGAACTTCCCAGGAACCCCCTATACAAAACTATACTTACTCCAAAACTCACACCAAACATCCTTTAAGCATTCCTGATAGACATGGCCTGAACTGATATATGGGACATCTTTTGCATCCTGTAAAACAAAACTTTTATACAGCCTTCTCCTAGTCATTTTTAATATGCTGCAGGTATGATTATATTGCCCAAAACAGAACTTTTTTTTGCTCTTGAGCTGAAGACGTTTAAAGTATAAAGATTATTAAATAATATACCACTTGTTGGTATACATAAAAGGTCTTCCATAATTATAAAACATTACTATTCTCTTGTCCTATTTTCTGCCTGAAAACAGGAACTGATACACAGAAGGCAGTAGAAAATTGGTTTTTATAAGTTTCCAGCCAAACCTACATTTTACAGATTGAGGAAAAGGAGACGGTGAGGGTTTTAAGAAAAAAGGGAAGGAAAGTAGAACTGAGTGGTTTAAGGAAGCAGAAATGTAGCAGAGACACTGGTTAGAGACAGTTTTTCAGCTTCCTTCTCATTAAAGTCAGGACATAATGGTTACATAAACAGGTGTCTTACAAATTCTCACCTTACTTACCAATAACACCTGCAATATGATGATGAACACAACAATTTCTATGAACAAAAGGGAATGTGAAGATAAAGATATTTAAACCATGGAGACTTTCCAGAGATTTGTTTAAGCAATAACTATAAGATGAAAGAAACTGGTCAACAGAGATTCTGGACAATGGTATGTATGTAGGGGAGTATTTTGAAGTTAGGAGTGTAGTATTACCTCAAAATGACCATAGCGGGACTTATTTACCAATAACAAGCACTGGTAAATCTTATATATTACACAGTGCTCCCTAACAAATACTCAATAATTATTTTATTTTTTAAACAAAACTCCTACAGTGGTTTCATGGCCTTTGAGAAAAGCAATACAGTTTACAGCGATAAGGAGTTTCTTTGTAATCTCCTCTAGGTAAGTGTCCTCTAAAAAACCTAAAGAGAAACTAAAGTCAATATTATAGATACCGTCTAATCATCACAGACTACAATGGAACCAAATTCCTTTATGCTGGACATATCTATTAATGTGACCTATTAATCTATTAATATTGACCAGCTATTTTGGCAGTAACATCACCAAGTTACAAGATCGGTAAATTCACAAGAACTACCTTTAAGTCAGTTCTTCACTAATCTGGAAAAAATTTTAACCTAAGAACTAAAACCATTTCATCATTTTGGTTTTGTCTTACTTAGACCTTAAACTGCTCACCCAATCTATCGTCAGCTACAAAGGCCTTCATAACCATAAAGACTTTCACCAGCATGCACTTACTAATCAGTAATCAATACTCTGGGGAATGCAGTGAACTACTCAAGTAGGTAGAACATGCAAGATTACATACAGGTACCGTTTTAGTCAGTGAAAACAAAGAAAAACATTAACCAGGTCCCTACACTCAAAAACTCAAACGTCTAATATACCTATAATACAAGTGTTAAAGATAAGGAAACCTTCAATTACAAGGCTAAGACTGGGGGTGTTACATAAAGAAGCCACGGGAACCTATCATCCAATTCACATTTTTCAATATGTGATTTGTCAAATGTACTTAGCTAATATGATGAAAACAATGTCTTTTAAATTATACAATCTTAAAACTAAACAAAAATCACGTAAAATATGAAATGAAAGCATAAAACAGTTTAAAAGATCCTATGAATTAAGTTGGATATTTGAACCTATCTTCTAACTTCCAGATTAGTCATTTCATCTCCCTTGGGTAGAAAAATTTTTATGAATCATGATATGTGATATCTCAGTCATATTTTTTCCGTAGTTAAACACACACTCACAGTCTATAAACAGATTTTTTGGGTTGGTGTTGAACTTTGCCTCCTCACAAAACTTCAAAAGCTATCTCTTAAATAAAAAGTATTAACTAAACATAGGATTTCTCCAACCTCTGACTTCCTTACTTAATAAAAAATGCTGACAATTATAAAATCTGCGTTTTGTGAAATCATTAATTCATATATGGGTACTTTTCGATTCAACTATTCTTCCTGTGATAATAATTTTTAAAAAAAAATCAACACAACACCCAAAATGCTGCCTTCTAACTATGCAGCATCCTGAAGAAATAAAGAAGCTGTAATCTCTTTAATAATAACACAGAACTGAGTCTCTAGCATATATTCATACTTTACTTAAACATTCATTTTGAACACTAGAAATCCCTTAAACCAATATTCAAATATATTACCAGTTAACTGAATTCAAATCCCCTCACAACTAAACAAAAGTCTGACACAACCTTAACCTATCACTGTTCTTGTCCCTCAGAAAGGCAGGGCGTTTAAGAACATAAAAATAAAAACATTTTCCAATTACAAAAATGAAAATTAAACATATCCCGTTTTAATTGACACAGTATAATCAATTAAATTATGTGCAGTCAAAAGGAAAAGATCAACAATACCTGAGACTCTAGCCAAAGTAAATGGTTACATTTTATATAATTCACTTACTCTATAATCCTCCCTAATAAAGACCAATTAGTGCTATCTAAGAAATGAAATGAGGTTATTTTCTCTTGGGTGGTATATTTACAGAATGAGCAAACATTTGTTCAGAAGATTCCTGGGCTGGCTAAGTAGATTTTCAATGAGATGAACTCTAAAATCTCCTTCAATTCTAAAATTCTCAATCTGTAAGATGTGAAAAAAAAATAACTTAAGAAAACATTTTGCCCTTCAATTAATCGACAGCCTTCATTCCGTCCTAACTGCACCTACGTACAGTGACCCAAAAAAGTTATTTCTTCCTTTCTCTGCAGTAATTTCACAAGATCCTCGTTAACAAAAGACATGGAAAATATGCACAGGTGGGATAAAAAGGGGAGTGGTTAGAAGCCTGGCCGCTTGCGGGACAGCGCCCCCACGCCCCCTGTCCCTCGGCGACACCTGAGAAATCACTGCCCTCTACACCTCCACCGTTCGGTGGCGGCGTCGCGGGAGAATTCTTCGACCTATTACACTCCACCAGCACCTTGGTCAGACACTGGGCATTGTTTGGAGCCTCCAGCGCCCAAAAAAGGCAAGAAGGAAAGAGAAAGAAAAGGAGACTGAGAATAAAGAACAACGGGAGAGAAGTGAGCGATCGCGAAGCTGCACACTGCTTTTGGAAAAATTGGCTTCTCCATCGATCACTAAATCAGAACCCCGATCCAAAGACAGCAGCTGGGGGTGGCCCCGCCGGAATGCTCGAAGCTCTGCGGGTACCCAGCACCGAGGCACTGAGAGGGAAATGGGCGTGTAGTTTGGGCCTGACTGGCCGGAGGCCGGGCTCCGAACAAAGCCGCCGGCTCCCCCTACCTGGGGAGAGGGCGACGAGCCGCAGGCGGCGCCGCGCGGCTCCTCGCACCGCCCCAGCCTGGCGCCGCCCTCGCCCCCGGGACCCTCCACCAGGCTGGGGGCCGCGCAGATCCCCAAACCGCCCGCGAACAGCGCCCCTTCGGGACAATGGGCCCCCTCCCCCGCCTGCAGGCGGGGAGATACAAAGGCGAAGAAGCGCGGCCCGGCACCGAGCCAGGCGTCGTGAAAGTGAAGGCAGAGCCGGGAGTGGGAACTGGAGAGGATGGCGGCGGACGCGGGAGTCCGCGGGCCTCTCCCCGCGCCGTCCAGGGAGCTGCCTTCAGCCCCACCGCGGCGGCAGAGGCGCGAGCGCCGAACTGCAGCCCCTTGAGCCCCGGCCGGAGGGAAAGAGGTCTGCACACAAAGAGGAGCGGGACTCCCACCCTCCACCAGTGCCAAGGGCGGAGACGGCCCGACGCGCTCCAGCCGCCGACGGTCCGTGGCGCCCGCCCAGCCCGCGCCCCTCGGGAGCCGGGGTCCTTAGGGGGCACCGTTCTCCTGGACTTACCCATAGCTCTGTGCCCCAGCTCATGGCGGAACTTGAGGCGATTCGGCCGTCTGGTTGCCCTGCTGTCCGTCCGTCGGCCCTGCCGTCAGTCTATTCTACCTCCCACCCGTCGGCCGGCGGGCTCGCGGCTCAGCTGTTCGGTCTCGGAAGGTGCCGCCACCGCGAGGTTCCCCAGTGAGTGAGAGAGACTGGACTGGAGAAGCCGCCGCCGCCGCGTCCCCGCCTCCCAGAGCCAGCAGGGAGGGGGCCAGGGCCAAGGGGAGGAGGAACGTGGGAGGGGAGGGGGCGGGGCGCGGTGCACCCTGGGATCGGGGCGGACCCGCGCTGGTTGGGCTGGGGCCGGCCGGGGACCCTCCTGGAAATATCGCGCACCCCCCGCTAGATCTCTTCCCGCCTGCGCCTCAGTGCTGGGACAGTCCACCTCCGCCACCACTCGGAACTGTGCCTCCAAGTGGAAAGAGAGAGAAAGAAAAAAACTCCTATCACCCTTCTTTGCCTTGAGTTCCCTTAGCCGAGGCAACACCTATCACCCGCCCTTCCTGCCTCTTTCCTCCACTTGGGAGAAACCCTGACAAGGAAATCTCATCCAAATCCTCTCATCCAAATTCTCGTAGAGAATTGTATTTTTGTTCAGCGTTTACCAAAAAAAAAGCGCCTGGATGTGTTACGGTGATCTTGGGAATCACTAAAATGTGTTAAAGGTTGAACGTTAACTGTGAAGGCAGCGTGCCCCAATTCTATTTTTAATAAAACATTTTAACTTTATAAGTTGTCAGGATATCATAAAAAGCGGCATATCTTTCAGCGTTCATTTTAGAATGGTGCCATGACAGGAGATTGAAGACCTGGACAGGTGTGAGCTGAACTGTTACCTGCAAGAGTCGCAAAACCCATTTCTGGAATGAGCACATTGTGTGGGGGCTGAAGGGGAGCCAGAATCCTCCCAGGTAGTGTGAAGAGCCTATTAGATCTCTCACTGAGGATATCTGAACCTTGAAGGCAGGCTCATCATTTCTTTTTAACTGTGGAGTTACTTCCCGGCCTTTCTAAGCAATCATTAACTGCACTCGGCAGGTTGGCTGGTACTACTAGATACCAAGTAGCTTTGCAATTCCCTAACAAATACTCTATACTTTAGCATTGTTTGTCTAATACGCGCGCGCGCACACACACACACACACACACACACACACACACACACACACACACACACACTAAAGTCACTAGCGGAGTACACCTCAGTGTGTACAACGTAAGAAATTCTCCAAGCCGGATTGTCAGCATCTGAAACTCCGTCGCTTTAGGGCCTTCTGAAGTACCCCAGTCTCTTCCTTATCAATCCTGTGCCCGCCTAGCTCTGCTACCTCCTGCTAGAAGCAAATGCTCTGAACTCTCCTTATAGCCCTGTCACCACTGTTGCTAAGTTCTTTACATTCTTATCTGAGTCAGGCTTAAGCATTCAAATACCATCTTCCAAGTGAATTATGGTCAATGTTTAAGTGCTGCTTAAGTGGCCATATAGAGACTGAAGCATTGACTAAAGACTTTCCAGTAATTTTCTGTACTGTTTCTGTTTCAAATAGAATTCCTACAAGGTTATTTATATCACCTAACATTGTTCTTCACCTCCCTTTTCCCTTCTTTACTCCCTAGATATTGTGATTGTATTTAGCAACCTCAAGAGACATTTATTAGTGGTGAAAAATAAATTGATGTCTCATTATTTAAAACCACTCCAATGTTAAGCTTTATCTAAGTATGGCATAGGTTAAGACATATGGAGCATAATTTAAATCAAAATTACATGCTTCCCCTTTAAAAAGCAAAATAATCTACCATTCACATGAAAGATTATCCTTAACCATGCTGTTTACATAATTCCCCAGTTGAACATAGTCTTTTATGTTTTTAAAGTATACATGAATATTTTCGTCCAAAGTTTCTGAGCAGAACTCCACACTTAAAACACTTCACTTCTACTCAAAAAGTTAGGTGTTTGGACAAGAAGCTTAATATTAAAATTCAGATCACATTTCCATTAACCTATATTACTATAAAATTTAAATATAATTCACATAACCACTTTAAATTGATAATCTCTTAAACAGCTGTTTATAATTTACAAAATTTTTCATAATATTAAAATTCACTACTATAAACAAAATGATAAAAAGTGAACTTTTACAACAAAAGAATAAATGTATTACAAAAATAATAGATTAATCAGATTCAAAGTATTACAAATCTCTAAAATAATATAGGAGCATGTTAGTTAACATTCAGAGGTATTTTACACACACACATATAGTCACATACACTAATATAATCAACATGGCAGTTTACATAGTTGATTTTTAATATAAGATTCTATTGGGCATCAAATTATTTTTATACATAATATTTATTCTTTATGGACCCAAAACAGAACATTTTTGTGAGCAGTTCAAACATATCTTTATTTTTTAAAGGAAAGGTACAGACAGGAATGAAGTTGAGTGGGCAGATAGGAAGAGAGAGGGGGAACAAAAACTTTCTTTTACTTCCATTTTAGTTGTTCACACTGTTTGTTTCCCCCCAGACCCAGGACTCCAAACCAGGGGCATGCAGCCTGGGTCCTCCAGAGGCGATTGACCCAACCACTGCTCCACTAGGACATGAACATACGTAACATCTTTATCTTTAAAAAACGATAAAACATAGCTTTTAATATCTTAAAAGCAAAATCTCTTTAGTACAACAGCTACCTATTATTAACTTTTTCTAGATGCTGCACACAAATTATAACTCATGGTACTACCTGGTGACTTAAACATAAAGTCCACAGCCTCTGGCCAGCATAGTCCACATATATCCCAAGGACCCAAGTTCTTGACCCAAAATGAACTAAATAAAATAAAATGCTTCTTCCTCTCCTTTCTTTCTGCCTGCTTGACTACTCATATTCATTCCTGTTTACAACTTTCCTTTAAAAAAATTACATTTTGTATCAAGATGCAAATGCCCCATTCATAAGTGATTGCCAGTCAGAATTTTTACTACTAAAAGATCTCTAGCATAAATAATAGCAATTCCTTTCTTGTCCTTCAGAAATCTTAAGACTATGTCTTAAAACTATGGAGACTATGTCTACAAACAGAACTACCTACTTAGCTCTGCTAGAACTATGGATTAAAAATATTTTAGTAAGAATACCAAGGTTATGTTCTTGACACCTCCATTTTAATATTTCAAATGGAGCACCACACCAGAAACAGTATCATACTAGAATATTGATCTATGCCAGCCAAATGAAGAATGTCACTGTCCAGTTAATAGTCATCCTTACTTTGTGTACTGCCAGGTTTTCTAACTCACGAATTAGAAGAAATTCAAAACTTCAAGAGCATAGTTTAAAGTGACCCACAGAAGAAAAAGAAAGAAAACCCCTATTATTTTTCTTTGGGGATTCTGCTCTCCATTACTGACTATAGTTAAAACACTTCTTATAATTGCTCTAATGAATCTTGGAAAAAAGAAAAGAAAATTCTATAAATCAACTGCAGTAGATTTTTTTAAACAGGTCATTCTTTTTTATGATTGGTTACCATAGGAAGTGCAATTTCAAAAACATTTAGGTATTAGATTAAATTTTCTTAAGTTCAGGAGATCTGGTAAGACAAAATGTACAGATTTATTCAGATGTTTATTGCACCCTCCCAAATCCATTCAAAAATTTTACTAATTAAATTCTTAAAATATCCCTGTGATTTTTTTTTTGGTTTTGTAGGTTTTTTTCACCTATGTTGTAAATTTCAAAATATACACATTAATTAACAAAAGGAATACCTACTTCTCTCTCTTTTTTATGATAAGCAATCAGATGTGTCCTATGCACTTGTAGAAATAAAAGCAGCTTTTATAGGCTCACATGAGTCAATTGTTAAAATTTCAGGAATTTTTCTAACAGATAATTAAAATGTTAGCTTGATATCCATCAGGGCTGGTTTTATTTTTGCAGAACTATTTATTAAATGTCAGTATAACACTGTCTAAAATCCTATGAAGATTAACAGTGAAGGAAATTAAAATGTACTTTTATCTATTAAGTGAGACCAATTCCAAAATGGAACAATCAATTTAAATTGTATTAAATTCATTCAGATGTATTTGGAATACTCAGCACTAGTAGGATCATACTTTTTTCTTCATTTCCTCTGTAACAGAATCATACACATTATAATTTTTGCTTTGAAACTCTTCACATCAGGGTTCTAACGTTTGTAAGACCTTGTCATTTTGTATTTACTGTAACATACTGATTTATTTAAAAAGCCATAAATCACAATATTGCATCCCTCATGTCGGTATTTTATACAACTTATAAATTAATGCTTAATATTATTTTTGTTATTAATAAAGATTACTTGAATAGTAAATAATGAAAACATACCTCTAGGCTTACCTCTTCCATCCTTGTCCAAACCCAGACAGCTAAGTTGATTTTTTGTTATTATTGTTGGTTTGGTTTTGCTTTGTTTTTTTCATTGCTTTCCTCTCCCCTCTTGTGAACTCTGGTCCTTGGACTTTACATGGTCTGCACCTTAACTACCTCAGCTACGTGAACCACAAGGGTGCCCCACAGCTAATATTTTAATACTCATTTTAAATGCCAAAATAGCTCAAAATTTAGATATTTTAATTTTTTTGAAAATAAGATATGATATATAAAAACTATAATTTAAATAGATGCTTCTTCCTCTTCTTCCTTCCATCCTTCCTTAAATGTTTCTTCCTCCTCTCCTTTTTGCTCTTAAAAGTTTTATTAAAAAAAAATCGGTAACAATACAATTGTATTCCATTAGGTAAAACAGCAAGTTAAAGTCATTTATAATGAAATTAGCCAACAGATATCAAATTTCTGGTTAAACTCTGACTATTGGCGTTAGCCTAAAGAACCTGGTCCTATAAAGTATAATTTTGCTTATCTCCAATATGGTGTATTCTACGAATTATTTAGAGAGTCTTCCAATGGATGAAAATTTTCTGTAAGGTTGTCACATTTAACAAGTGAAAATACAGGATTCCCAGTTAAATGTGAGTTTCAGATAATGCAAATATTACATGGGACATACTTACACTAAGACTTATATTATCTATAGAAAATTCTAATGCAACTAGGAATCCTGTATTTCATTTGGCAGCACTAAGTGCACAGGCTGATCTCAGGTTAAACATCCTAGGTCAGGGAATCAACCAGATGGTTTTAGACCATATGCTTGAGGGAGTTAGTGAATACCTGCAATTAGACATGAAAGTTTGTTTGTTTGTTTGTGAAAGGAAAGTATAGGCAGGAATGAAGGTGAGCAGAGACAGGCAGGCAGGAAGAGAGAGAAAGAAGAAGCTATTTATTTTATTTAGTTTTTCATGTTGGTTTTCATCTGGGCCCCAGGTCTTGAACCTGGGTAGCTGGGGTATATGGCCTGTACTTTCAGTCAAAAGCAGCTGACCAAACCACTACTCCACCAAGGCACATCAGAATGATTTTTAAGATAGAGATGTGTCTGTATATATTTCTGGGGAATGGAGGCATAGCTTTTATCAGTAGTTGCTAATGAAGGGTTTGCTTCAAAAATCTCTTGGAGAGCTTTTTAAAAATATGTGTCTGAGATGATTTTTCAAAGCAGTAAGTAGAAGATGCTATCATTTTTTGCTCAGTAGAGGAAGGAGCTTTTTACTATGTGATTATATGCACAGAATACATCTGAAAGAACACCCAAGAAACTGAAGTCATAGTTATGCCTGGAGAAGGGAACTGGGAGATTAGAGAGAGAATAAGTCTTATTTTTCACTATGATTCTTTTGCATCATTTAATTTTGTTACATTATCCAAATTTTATTCATCTAAAAAGAGTTACAGGTATGCTCTGATGGAGTAATATTTAGGTCAATCACTTCCAAAGGAACACAGGCCAAATACCCCTCTGGATTCGAGTCCTCCTCTGTCTTCCTGCCTGCCTGCCTACTCACCTTCATTCCTGCCTGCACCAGTCTTTTAAACAAAAATAAAACAATAAACACAAATATGCACACTCATACTCACACACATACCATTCCCTATATTTCCCAGGAAAGACCTAGAAAATGAGTGACTCACTTCAGCTATACTGGAAAGGTTATGTTTAGTTATGATATGGGGTGAGTCAAACCAGTTCACAGTCAAGGATGGAGACACTGGAAAGTGCCCAGTATAAGTTGATGGCTCAGGAGAGCAGACTTCTAATTAATGTTTATGCCACTAGCAAATGCCATGGGTAATTGAGCAGTTTCTTATTCCTCTATTAAATAACCTGCCTTTTCTCCTCTTCAAGTGGGTGGGGTCAGGAGTAACAAGGTCCTCCCACACCAGGAAATTCTTCCTAGTATCAGGCAGCTGAGGAATTTGCCCCACCTATTTCAAGCAGACAACTTCACCTGTTCCCTTTTACATTGAATCCACTACCCAGCAAATGTCACTCAATGTACAAGGAATAGTACAATTATTTAGGATTAAATCTGCAAAAACATGCCCCCAGCTGAAGGTGCTACAGCACTACCTGAGTCATTCTCCTGAAGTCGGCCTAAAGAAATGGGGTCTTTTCTTTATCCAGACTTGTCTCCATTGCAGCAAGGTTGACAGCAAAGAATTTCTTTATAGGCAAACAATATGAGAGAGAGAGAGAAAAAAAAAGCACCTTCTCTTAGTGTTCTATTTCTGGTCCATTGTGTCCAAAGGAAAGTAATGCCACAAATTATATGGTTGTTCCACAATGGTTGCAATGCATTTGATTTAATTCACAAAAACAACTCTGGATGTTATTTTGATCCTGTGTTCTAGAAAACACTGTCTAGTATTCTTGGTTCTGAATATTCCCATCCTTGTTTTAGCCTCCAAATTGGATAATTTCTGAGGTCACAAGGGGGATTTCACTTATTCTTAGGAAGAGGATGACCTAAAATGTCTTTGGATAATCCTAAATACTTTGTTGGTTAAAAGGATACAGGATGGTCACCTTAAAATTCCCAAGTTGACATTTTAAATAAAAAGAATCTTAGAGAACTGTAAGTATTGTATTTTCTCAGGAATGTCAATATCCAAGAACCTTCATAATATAGCTTTTAACTATTTCTCCACTCACTTTCTGACCGGTGCTTCATTGTTCCTAAACAGCCTGGATATTCTCTCATGCCCTGTGGCTATGTTCCTCTCCATCCAGTTAGCGCTTACTAGTTCTCAGGACTCACCTCTGGTGGGATGACTCTGAGAAATCTTGGTGAATCTCCCTTTCCCTCTTCTTCCTTTTCCTGACTTTGTACTTGGTGCTCTTTAGTGTTTTTATTCTTCTTAGCACCCACTTCTAAGCAGACAATTCAAATTATCTTTTTACTTGTCTATCTCCTTTGAGGACAGGACTATTCCTGACACAGAACAAGTACTCAACTAATAGTCAACAAAAACTGTCAAAGGTTCTAAAATAAAAAAATCAAAATTCATTCTCTATGTAGAGTTCAAGTTGACTGTAGATATAGGTAAGTCATATTTCCATGACTGATTTTTAGATTCTTTTTCCTCAAATGCCTATTATCCCATTTTTAACTAATTTATCTTCAACTCACCGATAGTTAAAATATGATTAAAAATTACATAAAATTATTTAGGAAATAATGTTCTCACTTGTAGCATTTTTAAGAGGAAAAGAATAGGCAATCGCAAATTATTTCAGATTTGTGAAATGCACAAATTTTTGTAGAGTTTTTTAAATGAATAAGTACTGTCAAACCTGATTTTTTTTAAGTTGCACATAAAAATGACATCAGTTACTATTTTAAAATCCAAGTTAAGCCCCGCTTTCTGGCTCAGGCAGCCAAGGCACAGGCATGAAAGCCATGGACCCGGGTTTGAGACCTGTGGTCAGTGAGGCAAAAAAGGAATCTAGGTTAAAAGAAATTTTAAAAATGAATACAGGGGCCTGCCCTCGTGGCTTAGACGTTAAGCCCGTGTCTAGGGAGCAGTTCACAGAGACCCCCCAGGACCCTGGTTCTTGTCGTGAGACCAGAGAGCAACTAAAACGAACAACTAACTAAATAAAACGCTTCTTCCTTCTCTCTCTTTCTTGCCAGCTGCCTCCTCATCTTCATTCCTATATACTTTCTTCCTCTTTAAAAAAAAAAAAATATTGGTAAAGGGAATCAGAAAGATCAAAGTAACCATGACTTGTATATTCTTGACAAAAGATCAGTAAAGGTACATTATGTACATGTAGACAAGTAAATAACAAGTAAATAATCCACAAAAAGGAAACCTGCTTAACACTGATTTTTTTAAAAGCACAGATAAAGCCAACTCACTAATGACCCCGAAACTTCTAATCTAAACATTTTCTTTTTCTATTGCTGTTTTCTAAAGAATTATACTTGCAGATATGTAATATAATTAATCAAAATAATACATTTTAATGTATTTAAGTTCCTCAGAGAATCATTCGGCATGACTTAAACGGTCAAATAAAGCCATCTGTGAAAATACACACAGTAAGGTCTCATTTTACAGAACAGATAGGTTCTTGAAAACTGCAACTTTAAGGGAAACCACAAAAGGAGCTTCTCTAAAATGTCAGTCGACATCATTTCATTGCAACATTGATAGAGGAAAAAACTATCCAGGAGACATTGAAGAAAAATTATTCATTGACCAAAGATTATTCAAGTACCTGCTGTACTGTACACATCCAGAAACTACAAACAAGTTAACCTACATTCAAGCATAAAAGTTTTAAGTGCAGAAATTATTTTAAAATATATATTTTTTAAGATTACATATTCAGACATTTAAAACCCAAATCTTGTGTTTTAAATATGGAGGGATAGGATTCATGGTTTATGTTCACCTTTTAGCCAGTCTACTTACAGTATAAGAGAAAACACTTGAGTCTATACTATTGGCCTTGTCTTCTAACCATAAGATGTATTCATATTTTCCAGCTCAACATCTTCAAGGGCTTGGATCAAGTCCATCACAAGGCAGATTAAAACAAGCTTTAAGCTGATTAATTGATTTTAAAGTGTCAGCTGTATCATCTCTAAGCCTATATAATCTACTTCATTTCAAGCAAACTCTTTATCCTTTTAAATTCCCCCAAGAAAGGAGTTTGTAATTCCCCAGGACACGAAATACATTTTGGGTAATGATGAAACTATCCTGTTATATCTAATGTATTCAGGTTCTGTCAAAAATAGGCAACTGTCTAAATATGAAAGAATTGTAATGGGATTTTAATAGATTTTTTTTCAGAAAGCGCGATCAGATGATGAATTTTTGCTACATGTGGATATGCTCTGTTTTACACCAATTTGATACTGTTTAAAAAAATCTGAATATAACACACCCAGGTTGGCATTACAGACTTGGAAAGCTGTAGCATTGGAATATTTCTGCAGAAAAACATTAATTTGACTCTCTACCTCACATGATGCATAAAGTTTAATTCCAGGTGAACTTCAGATCTAACTGTAAAAATTTATAGTGAAACATCTAGAACATATCATATGAGATCGCTTTCATGACTTTAGTATAAACAGAAATGTTTGCTTATTTATTTATTTATTTATTCATGAAAGGTTCAGGCAGGAATAAAGGTGAACAGGTAGGCAGGCAGGAAGAGAGAGGAGGAAGAAGCCTTTTATTTTATTTAGTTGTTCATCTGGGTTATTGCCCTGAATCCCTGGACACAAATGGGAAACCTTGGGATGTATGTGGACTGAGTCAGACAGAGGCGCTGACCAGACCACTACATGCCAAAAATTGTTAAATAAGATTCAAAATGTGGCGTGCCCTGGAGGCCAGTGGATAAGGCCAATGGACACAGGCCACATACATCCCAAAGACTCAGGTTTAAGACCTGTGGTGAGGGAACAACCAAGATGAACAACCCCAAAAAATAAATAAAGAAAGATATTCTTCCTCTTCTCTCTTCCTGTCTGCTTGCCTGCCTGCCTGTCTGTTGACCTTCATTCCTGCCTGCACCTTTCTGTTAAGAAACCAGTTTTTAAAAAAGACTCAATATGCACTGAGCATGAAAGAAAAATTGATAAATCACATTACAGGAGAACCATATGTTATATAACAATTGACTGATATCAAGAATATATAAGGAACTACAGAACAATAGAAAATAGGCAAAATACATGAATTAGCACTTCATATAAGAAAATATTCAAATCATCTATAAATACATTAAAAAGTATTAGTTATTAGATATCAGAGAAATGCAGATTATAAAACCTCCAATGAAAACTGACATGAATCTATCAGAATTACTAAAATTTAAAAGACATAATACCATGAACTATGAAAGTTCTCACACACACTGATGGTGGAAATATTGAGACAACTTAGAAGAACTGTTTAGCAATATCACATAATATACACTCACCAGTGTTCAAATCCTAGATGCATATTTGAAAGCAATACATTCATATGTCCACCAAGAGGCATACAAAAGGATGTTCATACAGCAGTTACTCTTAATAGCTAAATACTAGAAAAAACTCAAATTTCCTTCAGTAGTAGAATGTATAGAGGTACATTCATATAATAAATTTCCACAGAGTAAAATATAGCTACAAGAGAAAGTAATGAAAAATAATGAAAGAAGTCAGACACAAAGAATAATAATACATAATTACATTTATAATATACTTCAAATAGGAAAGCATAAATGATAACATGGGAAGTGGATAATGTTTATCTCTGGGTAGAAGCAAGAGGGTAATGAGTGGGTGGGACCACAAGAGGGTCTGAAGAGATGGTAGCAATGCCTTTTATTTTATCTGGGTGATGCTTATATGTGTTTTTACATTGTGACATTACTTCAAACTGACAGTATTTAGGCTTGTGTCTTTTGTGTATATGTTAGACTTCAATTTTTAGAAAGTTTATTTTTAAAAATACTGATATCTTAGGGGTACTTATTTACCTTACACAAAAAGGCAGCAAAATAGGAATGTTGGATCATCTAAAATGTCTTCCAATTTTCACAGAATTTTTTAGGAAAATGTTCACTGAATCACATACATTGCACCTATGCAAATTGTTATTAAGGTCCAGGAGGTGAGTTTAGTCTTTGCGTTAGTTTTGACTGCCATCTAATGGCAAGAATGCTGCACAATACAGAAGCAAATAGAATTGGTCCCTGCAGCAAGCAAAAGAATATTGACTTTAGGCTAAATGTGCAGGATGACTATTCTAAAGAATTTATTCATCTGCAAATAGTTGATAAACATTTAGACATGCTATAAATATAGGTACAACATTAAATATTAAGACAGGATGCAAATATTTTGGCATTCATTTAGAATTATTAAATCTGATATGAAACAGAATTTTCCATTTCTTTGTGTAAGAAGTTCATGATCCTACAGTAATTTTTCTTTGTCTTGTCCATACTTTGCAGTCCTTACAGGTTATAGCCCACTTAGCACAACAAATATCAGCTAGGGGAACAATATACATATTTCTGTTACCGTAAAACTTCAAAGGAAAAGTAGATTTTAAATGAGTGATTCAATTCCTTTAATTTATTCCGAATTTTTGGATCAGAATATGATTTAATTTGGTAAGTGACTTGCAGATACTCGAAAATAATATGTATTCCATTGCTGCTTGGTATAAATGTGGATTAGATCAAGTTGGTTCGTAGTGTTCAAGTCCTCCATATCTTTACTAATTTTCTGTCTACTGTTCTGTTAGTGAGAGACAGGTGTAGAAATCCCTGAATGTAATTGTGGATATTATATTCGGGGTTTTATTTTTGTAATTCTATTAGTTTTGATTCATGAGTTCAAAGCTTAGTTATTGTGAGCGTTAATATTTAGAATTCCTGTCCTTTTGATCAATTTACCCCTTAATTACTATTAAATGACCATCTTTAGCCCTGGCATCAGTCTGCCCAGATATCTACTTTACCTGAAATTAATTTTTGTCATTTATCATGCTTTTGATTGGTGTTAGCATGATAATCTTCCCCATTCTTTTACTTTTAAATGTGTCTTTATTTTTTAAATGGGTTTCCTATAGGCAGCTTTTTAACAAAATCCCATTAAAAAATCTTGAGAGGTGTATGTCATTTTCATTTCAATAAAGCTGTAGTAGATAGTAATTACTGACATAGTAGAATTTAAACCTACCCTCTTGCTTCTTGTTTTCTGTTTGTCCTATTTGCTTTCTATTCTCTCTCTTTTCAACTTTTTTGGACTATTTTTTATGATTTTGTTTTACCTCTCTTCATTTGTCTATTAGCTATAATTCTAATGTATGTCAGTGGGGACTTTAGGATTTGTAATATACATCTTTTTAATTATTTTAAAGAGGAAGGAAGGAAGAAAGAAGAGGAAGAAACATTTTTACTTATTTATTTGTTTAATTCTGTTCCTCCCTCCTGGCCCTGTCACACCCTTTAATTTTATTTTTAATACTATTTTATTCATCCATTGTAAATGCAAACTCTAATAAATTTTAGCATGGTCACATGATTTTGCCACTATTGTCATAATCAATTTTAGAACATTTTATTACTCCCCAAAATAAATCACACATTCTTAACTATCCCTGTCTTCATCCCTCTGCTCCCCCCCAGCCCTAGGCAAACACTAATCTAATTTCTGCTTCAATGAATTTGCCTATTCTGACATTTCCTATCAAGAGAATCATACAATATGCATTCATTGGTCTCTGGCTTTTTTTCAGTTAGCATAACTTTTTCACGGTTCATCCCTTCTGTAGCATGTATCAGTACTTCATGTCTCTCTGTTGCCAAATAATATTCCCTTATATGGATATACCACACTTTATTTATTGACTTATCATTATATTTCCACTTTTGAACTATTAAGAACAATGCTGCTATGAATATTCATGTACAAACTTTTATGTGGACATATGTTTTCATTTTTCTTGGCAATATATACTAAGAAGTGGAATTCCTAGGTTATATGGTAACTAAATGACTTGCTTTAGAAGCACCTAATCTAAATGGCCAAGCTAGCAAAACACAACCACATGAGCTAAGAACTTGAGAGTTGACGAGGACAAAAACTTTTAGCCAAAATGCCCAAAGCTAGCAAAAACCACAGGAAAAATCTTGTTAGGAAAAATACTTGGGTTTTTCCCGCCTCTTTTCCAGAATGTGCTGACACCCACAGTTAAATTAGCTGAAATGCCTGTAAGTGCCCTACAGAAACCCCCAAACTACAAGACAGGTGTCTCTCTCACCCATTGAGACCACCTGCCCTCACTGCTTTCTTGAGAGTGTACTCTGCTTAAATAAAGCTTTCCTTTCTCTGGCGCCTTGACTTTGTCTTGACATAACTTCTCTGTGATGAGCTGAAACTGGGACACAAGACCTTGGTTGGTAAGGCCACACAGCACCAAAGTTTTAGACCCATGACAAGAATCAGGGCTGACCTTGTCTAGGACTGAAGTCACATGGCTGTACTACCCTCAGTCAGACTGAAACCAGACTTAGGGAGCACAGACTCCCAGCATCAGTGACTGGTGTCCCACTCCCAGCATCACCCAGCCCCCAGGCCCAAACCTCTCAGAGCAATCCTCCATGAGCCCACCAGTGATAGCTTTGACTTCATGTCCTTGATGTATATTTTACACCTTTAATTTATTATAATCTCCATCAAGAAATATTATACTTCCTTCATGTATACTAAAAGAACACTACAACAACTTTGGTGATATTATCATACATTTTACTCATATATATGTTATAATTACCACAATACAGTGTTAATTTTATTTTTAATTCCTAATTTTAATTTTTCATAATTTTAAGTATGTTCACAAAGCACATGATTCACTCATTCAAAGTACACAATTCAATGTTTTTTTTAGTATATTTATAGAATTTTTCAACCATCAAGACTATCAGTTTTAGAACAGTCTTATGACCCCTAAAGAATCTCTATATTCACTAGCAGCCACTCTCCATTTCTTCCCAATCCACCTTTTTTCTTGAGGAAAGATAAAGGAATGGAAGTGAGTTGGCAGGCAGGAAGAAAGAAGAGGAATAAACATTTATTTAATTTGTTTATTTTGGTTGTATTTGAAGGTATGAACTCACAATCTTAATTTGTCCAAAGCAAACATGTCTATATATGGTTGCCAATGTTTGTTTTCAACTTATTAATAAAATATTTTAAACTTGTAAGAAAAAATAAATTTTACCTTTACCCACCTTTCACTATTTCCAGTGTTCTTCAATTTTTGTGTAGTTCTTTGTTTTCATCCTGTATCAGTTTCTTCTTGAAGGATTCAATATTTCTTGTAACGTAATTTTGCAGGCATTAAATTCTTTCAGCTTTATATATCTGACAAGCTACTTTTGCCTCCTTCCCCCCTCTGCCTTTTTTTTTTTTAAAGGTCTTTGTAATGAGTATAGAATTCAACAATGACAGGTTTTATCCCCCTTTCAGTGTTTTATTTTGTTCCATCCTTTGGAGTGTATCCCTCTGTTTCTTCATTTTGTTTAACAGTCTATATTTTCTATAGGTTCATCTAAGTCGCCTGCTTTCCTTGTCTTGGTGTATTGGCCTTATATTAAGATAACATGTTACAGGATGTGGTTCTAGGATGTTGACCCAGGATACTGGTTTGTCTTGTTTGAGAGGCTAAACCCTCTGGTCCTGTCTGCATAGCTGGAGGGCTAATGTCAGCACAGGGTACGAGCAGGGGAACCAGAAGAAGAGGTTACAGTTAGAGAATGTTACGAACACAGCATCCCTGTGAGCCACAGGTGCCTGACTGAAGAGGAGATCTGCAGCCATCCTCTCTATTGCCCTGGGAGAGAGCCTCAAATGGGAAGAGCCAGGACGGATTTGCTCCCAACACCAACCATCACAGAGACTTCTCCAAAGGCACAGGTTCCAGGTGCCAGGGCCTGGAGGTTTCAAGTTCAGATCAGAGACAGCAAGCTTCATAGGTTAATAAAATCCCAGTTATGTTTGAGGCATGTATGGGGCAGGTGCCAGAGACAATGCAAAAAAACAGCTGTATAGGAGTCTCTCCAGTGAGTCCTGGGGAAACCACAGGTAAATGGTGTTAGGCTCCCAACAAGTTCCACTAACAGGGTTCTCCTCAAAGACTCAAGCTTGAGCTGTTCCTGACCTCAGTTTCTCAAAATCCCATTGTTTTCCAGAGGAAGACTCCTCCACTTTCACACCTGTCTGTGCATACTCCTTTCTAATTTGCAGCTCCCAGGCACCAGAGTCCCCAATTCAGGATCAAGCCCCTTATTTCCCAGAAAGAGGTTCTTTATTGCTGCTACCCCTTCCTCTGTTGTGTCATAGTGCTCAGGTGGCTCCTATCCCCAGTCACACCCTCCATGACTTTTCGTTGACATTCATCATCTAGTCATTCAGTCTTTTTCAGGGACTGTTATTCTTATAAATTTGATGTTTTGATGTGTCTGTGGGGAGGAGGTGAGAAGTGGGTGAGCCAGGGATTGACTCCTCCGCCATCTTGCTAGACCATTCTTCCAGTGTTTTCCAAATGCCATTTCATCACCTTCTACTTTGCATTATTTCCAACAAAACAGCTGCTGGATTTTTAAATCCAGCATGCATAATGTCTTTTTTCCCCTGACTGCTTTTAAGTTTTTTCTCTTTGTTACAATTTTATTATCATGTATCAGGCTGTAGTTCTCTCGGTGCTTTATTGTGCTTTTTTTTTTTTTTTTTTTTTTCAGGAAAGATGCAGGCAGGAATGAAGGCAATAGTAGGCAAGCAGGAAGGAAGAGAGAGGAGGAAGAAGCACTTTATTTTTATTTCGTTGCTCACACTGGTTTTTTCCCCCCAGACCCAGGGGTATGTGGCTAGCATTCCTTTGGAGGTGATTGACCCAAATACTGTTCCACCTCTTGGTGGTGCTTGTGTGTGAGTTCATTGAGCTTCTTGGTTCTATGGGTTTGTAATTTTTAGCATATTTAGAATTTTTTCATCCATTATTTCATCAACTTTTTTTTTCCATTCTAGCCCCTCATTTTCAGGGATTTCAGTCATACATACATCAGGTCACTTGAATTTGTCTTGAACAAGTTCAGTCTTTTTCTTTCTGTGTTTCATTGTGGGTAGGTTCTATCACTATGTTTTTATATTCATTAATATTTTCTTCCATAGTAAATAATCTACAGTTTCAGACAGTATATTTTTTTACCTGACATTATTTATTTGATCTCTAGAAGTTCGATTTAAGTCTTTTTATATATTCCTTTTTTTTTTCTTTTTAACATGCTTGTGTTCTCTTTTACCTGAACATATAAAATATAACTTTAACATGCTAACTCAAGTGATAATACGACTGAAACTAACACAACTGATAACAGATAATAGATAATAACACTGATGCTAGCAGATGATAGTGCCAATCTGGGATCCGTTTCTATTAATTCATTTTGTCCTTGTCCTAAGTCATTTTTTATGCTTCCTTGTATGCCTTGTAATTTTTCAACGAGTGTAGATAATTTATATTTGATGCTGTTTTGTACTGGATAGATTTTTATTCCTTTTGATATTCTTGAGTTCAGTTAAGTTACTTGGAAATAATTTATTCCATTTGAGATTCCATTTCAAGCTTTGCTAGGGAGGACAAGAGTAGTATTTTAATTTAGAGCTAGTTTTGCCCCATTATTGAGGCAATGCCTTTCTGAGTGTCCTACTTTATGTTCCACAAGGCATTTTACTCTGGGTGGTAGAAATATAAACTATTGCCAACCCTGTGAGCTCCGGGTATTATTTTCCTCACTCATTGTTGTTGATTCTTTCCCTGGCCTTAAGTCGTTTCTCCATGCATATACGTTGATCAGAACTCATAACGACTCAAGAGGAAACCTCAAGATATCTGAAGCTCTCTCTATGCAACTCTCTTTTTCTTTATTAACTCTCTCCTTATTCTGCCCTGTGAAATCTAGCAGAATTATCTACTGTGTTTCCTCTACTCAGGGAGATTGTCAGGATCTCCTTTATCTCTTTTCCTTGTGCTGGGGCCTGGACACTCTCTTCAGTGAGTAACTGAAGCCATTGTAGGACTCGACCCATTTATTTTCCTTCACACTGACTGTTGCGTCATGCCTGAAGGTCATATCTGATAGAATAATGGCCTCCCCACAAAGTGTCCATGTCCTAATTCCCAGAACCTATGACTATGTTGCCTTATATTGCAAAAATGACTGCTCATGTGTGATTAAGTTAAGGATCTTGAGATAGGGGATTATCCTGGATTTTCCAAGTTGGCCTAATGTATTCATTGAGGTTGTCTAGACTATAATTAAGTTATGTATGGTATTGTTTTGTTTGGCCAAGTGGCCTGTGGAGGCCTTAAACTGACACTAAGACCCTCATGCAAGCTCATGTCCTGGATAATAGCCCAGAGTCAAAAGCAAATGTAAATTCCCGATATGACTTCCCCAGCAGCTCTTGTGATCAGTAGTATCTCCCATCTCTCAAGGTTTTCTCCTTTGTACCCCCACTTAGATAAGACCTCTTTTTAATTTGAGTTGGCCTGTCTACTTTAGTCTGGGAATTCCACATCTCTCCGCAGACAGCCCTAACAGAGGCGTGTGCCTCACATGCTGTTATTTTCTCTGCATATACCCTGTTTTCACCTCCCCATGCAATGCCTCAAGGTGTACCATGCACTTTCTATAATATATTATTCCAAGTTTTCCATTAATCCAGATTTCTTTTTAGTATAAAAAAATTTTTAATTTCTAATACTTTCTTAAAGTGAAAGCTTTCCTGAGTTTTAAGAAAATGTATATTTAGGGTGTGCCCTGGTGGCTTAGCAGTTTAGTACCTCAAGGAATAGTCCACATACATTCAAAGATCTCTGGTTCAATTCCCAGGGCCAATGGGGAACAGCCAGGATGAACAATTAAATAAAAACAAACAAAGTACTTCTTCCTCCTCCCTCCTCCTTCCTGTTTGCCTACTTCATTCCTGCTTGCACTTTCCTTAAAAAAAGGGAAAAAATGTGTATATTTGGTGTGCCCTGGTGGCCTACTGTTTTTGTCCAAGACAGCACAGTTCACATACATCCAAGGCCCCTGATTCAAGACTCAGGGCTGGGACAAACAACCAAGATGAACAAGTAAAATAAAATAAAATGAGTATATTCTTGTTCTTAGAGAGACCATTTTATCTAATCCTCTCCTTTTATAATGAAGAAATTAGAATCTAGAAGAGATCAGTGATTAGCTTCAAGATTTCTAAATAGGGATGGAATTAAGATCAGAAAACAATGAGTTCCCTATCCTCAGCCTAACATTATTCTATCAGCTCAACAAACACAGATTGTCCATTTACTAAATTCTAGACATGTGATATTTAGGTATTTTAAGTACAGTGGAAATAGCTACAGTTCAAATGGCATACAGTTGCCACAATCAGTGATAATTATACTGTCCCTCCCTCCCTCTTTCTTTCCTTCTTTTCTTCCCTCCTTCCTGCTGCCTGCCTCTCTTTAAAACATAAAAAACTAAAAACAGTAATTTTTAAATGTCTTTTTTTCCCAAAACTTGGATAAGTGTTTGGAAACACAATTAGTGCTTAGTAGAAAATTAGGAAACTGCTTATTCATTTTACATCTTAGAGTTTGTAATGAATGGTTAAAGAAACTTCATAATCCAAATACTTACAGGCCACCTAGAGCTACATTCTGTTGCAAAAACACCTGAGAGATAACTATGATCCCCAGTTTACAAAGACCCAAGAAAGAGTGGGCTGTTGAGAATGGATTACATTAAGTGGTAGTTGAGGTGATAATAACACTGGAATTCCCACTGAGAACAGGAACTATGCCCTTTATATATTCTCACCTCAGAATGTAATAGTTCCTGACATGTAATAGGCATATTGTAAATATTTGTTTCAATTAATTTGGGGTCGTCCAGCTTTCTTTTTGTGGTTGATTTCTAGTTTTAAGCCATTGTGGTGAAAGAAGATGCTTAGTATGATTTCAATCTTTGTAAATTTGCTGAGACATTGAGAATGTTCTATGAACAAACTGTAAATATTTAAAGTGTTGAAATCAACTGAACTCTGTTGTTCACTTGAAAATCTAAAATCCAACACAAACTCCTGGAACTGGGCTATATCCAACCAGTGAGGTGCCAGCGAGGGCAGTGTATAGGCAGTGGGGGAAGTGATCCTGATGTCACGGTAAAAGGTAAGTTAGGTTAAAAAATCCCCACGCACATCAATGGAGTAGCAGGTGAGTCAGCCACCTCCAGCCAGACACCATCCACGTACATCCCAAGGACCTGGGTTCACACCCCAGGTCCAAGGGGAACAACCAAGATGATCAGCTAAGTACAATAAATAAAAATCCTTCTTCCTTCTCTCTCTTACTGCCTGCTCAATTTCATGCTTGCCTGTAACTTTTCTTAAAATAAAAATAAAATAAATTCCTAATTCTTTGTTCCAGGAATACCAAATGAAAAAGGACTACTGCCCTGTTCATGCTGCTAACTATTCTTCTGTCCTTGTAACTTGTTTCATGAGATGATACATTTTTCCATTTGTCTAAGATGGTAAGATTAGGGTTTTGCCTTTGCAAACCACAGTGACCCACTATAGCCTTTCCTCAAGGAATTACTGTGACACATAGGAACAAATAGCTATACAAACAGAGCCAAGTGATACTGTGGAAGCATAGGAAAGGGTCATGCCTAAAACTCTCATAAAGTTGCTGGGTATGGAATTTCTGATCTAGGCAAGCATATTTTGAGGTTCAGTGGCTTACTGACCCAGGAAGAAGTGTTGCATATTCTATCACCAGATCTATGCCGATGAGTGTCAGAAGTCCAGAAAGGCAAAAAGAGTTCACATTCGAAAGTGTCAATGAAGGCAAGGATGACGAAAGGGACCAACAAGAGCAACACATATTTCTGATGGAGGACAGAGGCTCTTGGACAGGTATGTTTCTTTTTGGATATAAACAGGCAAGACCTTTTTGCAGGTTTGTGCCTGCACTTAAGAAAAGGAAGTGTGCCACAGCTACCAGGAGGCCCAATTATACAGGGTAGAGGTGGAGGGGATCCCGACACGGATATTCGAGGCTACATACTAGTCCTGGGTGGCTAGACCATCTGTAAAACGTGTTTGGTCTGGTACACTGACTGATTGGCTCTATCCCAAAAGAGCAATACAAGAGTAGCTTCCAGATCCCAGCCAGCTTGCACTACTATGAAAACCGTTTAGGCCAAATTTATGGTGAGAAGAATGACTTAAGACAAACTACTTGAAAACCAAAAAGGTGATTATTGACAGGTGTTCTCTAAAATGAAATTATTTATATCCAATTACTCCAGTGCAGCCCAATCAACATTTTAATTACCTAAGTGCATATTAGAAATGGTTTTATTACAAAAAATTATCATACACAAAAGTAGATTAGTTTAACTCCCACATATCCCTCACCAATTTAAATAATAATCAAGTTTTACTATATTTGCTCATCTGTTCTGATGAGTTTTTTCGTTACTGAAGTATTTCAGTCTCAGACATTTCACCTTCATATATAATTCAGAACACAATTTTTAAGGCAGTGCTTGCTTTTACAGGACCACAGAGCTTTCACAGTGCAGTAGGTGGCAGGTTGGTGCTTTCTCTTCCATCATCTAGGCCTTCCCATTTCAGTGTATTCTTTGCCCGAGGGCTTCTCTGGCCATTGCAGCCTGCTCCACCTGCACAGAGCAGGCCAGAAGGGCCAGGGGATTCCTGCCCTGGGAATCCGAGTATAAATACCCCAAGTTCTCTTGGCCTGGAGCAGGGGATGAACTGAGGTGTTGGTTTTCTATACTTACTTCCCAAAGTTTATCAGAGAGATTAAATTCCTCCTGCACATGTTGCCTAATAAGCTTAATAGTGCAGCTTTATTGATTCCCATTCATTCCTTCATCTTCCTCCTGCCTCCTTGTTCAGTGTTTCCTAGGATGGCCTCTCAAATATGCTTCTTGCATTTGAATTTTTTTTTTTTTTTTTTAAGGAAAGGTGCAGGCAAGAATGAAAGAGAGCAGAGATAGGCAGGCAGGAAGAGGAAGGAGGGAGCAACATTTTATCTATTTTAAGTTGTTCATCTTGGTTGTTTCTGCCAAGGACATAAACCCATCCTTGAGATGTATGTGGACTGCATCCAACTGCTATGCCAGGGCACCAATATTCCAATATTTGAATCTTTATCTCAGAGTCTGGGAGAATGTCAAATGAGAAACCAAACTTACAATAATTCCTTTGTGGCTCTAGTACCACGATCTTATTCAGATGTTCCTAACTGTATCAGTTATCTTTTAATCACTAATTTATTGACATCAGACTTTTAAATAAGACTCACAAATTACATTATTGTTAAACCTCTTTTAATCTAACACAGTCTCTCCCTTCTTCTACTCCTTTTTCATACCATTGACTTGTTGCAGAGACCAGATTAGTTGTCCTGTAGGATTTCCCACATTCTGGATTTGTCTATGTCCTTCCTTGTATTCCTTTATCCTTTATTTCCTAAAAAGGAGGTTGGTTTTAGAAACACTCAGAGTCAGTACTGGGGGGCCAGGGGAGGTCGGGTCAAGAATACTTCATAGGTGTGCTGCCAGTTTCATGCTGATCACTTTAGGAGATATGCATTGCCTTGTCCTGCTTTAAATGATACAAAGATTGATAAGTGGATTGAGCTTGCTTCTCACAGGGCTCAACAGGAAGCTATGCTGCTAAAAACTATGCTCATGAGACTTTTCTACCACCTTAGGGGAAAACTAAGTTCATTTTGAACATTCTGCAGAGTAATAAAATAATTTTAAATGGGCTTTAATGGTTGAAGTGTGAGGACTTGATATTTCATGCTTTGGGACAGACTCTAAATTATTTTTTAAGAAAAACTTTGGCCCTACATGCAGCTTGGATCAGAACCAATGCAATCCACTCCTCCACCAGGAGGCCTCATAAATCCATTTATTCAACAAATACTAAATACCATGCAACCGCATGCTAGTCAGTGGAACAGGTACTAAGTATACAAAGTTAAGCTAATCCTTGCCTTCAAAGACCTTACAATCTTATAAGGATCTGACTGATAAAATAGTCAGCCTTTAGGAGTGCTATCTAATTTGAAAAGGGGTGGTCATTAGGAAGACTTCTGAGAGGAAATATTACCTAATGAAAACCTATATGAAAATTTCCACAAAAAGCAAAGCTTTCCTTTGAACACTAGCATGTTTATTCTTAAAGACAATATGAATTATACAATTGTCAACTTTTTTTATTTCTGTCTCTAATAATTTATTTAAAAATATTTTGTCAATTTTATTGGGACAAAAGCAATTAAGAATTTTATGAAACACATTTTATGAGTATTTCAAAGAAATAAAAGTTCAAAAAGAAAGGATAATAAGGATCTTTTTTTAAACCATGATAAAAGATTTTTACAAAATTCAACAAGAATTTTATTTTTTAAAAGAAAGATACAGGCAGCAATGAAGGGGTGTAGGCAGGCAGGCAGGCAGGAAGAAACAGGAGGAGGAAGAAATATTTATTTTTATTTAGTTGAGATAACATTGGTTGTTTTCCTGAAGCTGGGAAGCAAACCCGGGTCCTTGGGAGATATGTGGACTTCTCTTGGCCTGAGGCAGGTGACCCATCAGGGCACACCAATAAGGAGCTTTTAAAAAAGAAAGCTCTAATCTCTAATTTGGCAAGAAAAAATAAAAACAAATTACTTCTAAAGATAGCATCAATGAAATAAATCATTCAATGGAGGGTAAATATAAACATATTTTAACTAAGAAGTAAAATATTTTCTAAGAAAACATGAAAATGGCAAATTAAATTGTCTACTCTAAAATGAGATCATTCAAAGTAGTCTAAAAAGTTGACTATCCAGTTTGTCTTTTTTATTTACTTATTTTTTTCAAGAAAGGTGCAGGCAGGAATGAAGGCGAGTAGGCAAGCAGGCAGGAAGAGAGAGGAAGAAACATTATTTTATTTTTCTTTAGTTGTTCACATTGGTTGTTCCCCCCAGAACCAGGATACCAGTTGGGGTGCTTGAGATATATCTGGACTGCACTCTCTGTCAAAGGTGGTATATGTAATCACTACTCCACCAGGATATGCCCAATTTTATGTCTTTTTAAAAAATGTTTCATTATTTCACAGTTAGGACACCGAATTTGTACCTCAGTCTGTGTATTTCACACCACACCCACCACGTGTCCTTTACCAGCACCTTGTTAATTCTTCCCTTTCCTTGTCTCTCCACCCAGGCATAGATTTGTTTCCTATGAATTCTATTGAGATTTGCCATTTGTTTTGTTTCTTATGTTCTATATAGGAGTGAAACCATCCTGTATTCTCTTTTTCTTTCTGGCTTATTTTACTTAGCATAATCACCAACAGTTTCATCTAGGTTGTTACAAAAGGAACAATTTCATCTTTTTTAAGAGCCAGATAGAATCCCATTGAGTATGTATATATATATACAGCCTCTTTATTCAGTCATCTGTTGATGGGCATTTAGATTGTTTCCATGTCTTGGCTATTTTAAACTTTGCTGCTACAAATAAAGGGGTGCTTATACTTTTTCTATTTATTGTTTTTGTATTCTCTGCATACATGTCTAGAAGTGAAACTGCTGGATCAAATGGTAGATCCATCTTTTTTTTCTCCAAAGAGATTGCATTAATTTACATTCCTACCAACAACAGAGTTCCTTTTTTCTCCATATCCTCTCCAGCACTTGTATTTGAAATAGGTCATTCTCACTTGTATGAGCTGGTATTTCATTGTGGGTTTTTTGTTCGTATGTTTTTTCTGATGGTGAGTGATGTAGGGCACTTTTTCATGTATCTGTAGGCCATCTGTGTTTCTTCTCTAGAGAAGAAACTATTTAGCTCTTCTGCCCATTTTTTTGAGTGGGTTGTCTTTTTGGTTTTTGGTATTGGAGTTATAGGATCTCTTTATGTATTTTGGAGATTAAGCTCTTGTCTGATGTCTGTTGTGCAAATATCTTCTTCCATTCAGTGGTTTGCCTTTTTATTTTAGTGATAGTTCCTTTTATTGTACAGAAATGTTTTAGTTTGATGGGAGTCCCAATTGTTTAGCTTTACTTAAGTTTCCTTTGCAATTGGTGTCACCTTACCAAAGAGATACCTGAGGTTGTCACAGAGCATTTTGCCTTTATGTATTTTATGGTTTTAGGTCTTACATCCAAGTCTTTGACCCATTTTGAGTTAATTTTTGTGTATGGCACTAACAAATAATCTTTTCTTTTCTTTTTTAAGGAAAGGTACAGGCAGTAGTGAAGGCAAATAGGCAGGCACAAAGAGGAAGAAGCACGTTTTTTTAAATTCAGTTGTACATCTTGGTTGTTCTCCCCAGCCTAGGATGTGAACCCTGATTCTTGAGATGTATGAGGAGTAGGCTTCAGTGAGATAGCTTCATTTTTTTGAAGGTGACTGTTCAATTCTTTCAGCCCGATTTGTTGAATAGATTTTCCTTCCTTCATTGTATGTTCTTGGCTCTTTTGTCATAGATTATCTGCCAATACAGGTGTGGTTTTATTTTGGGGTTCTCAATTTTATTTCATAAATCTATTTTTTTGTCATTTGCTTGATGACAATCACTCTGTATTATAGTTTAAAGTTAGGGAATGTAAGTCCTCCATTTTTTTTTCTTCTTTTTTTGGGAGGATAGTTTTTGTTATTAAGATCTCTTTTGGTTCCACAAAATTTTAGTACTGTTTCTTCAATTTGCTTGAAAAATATTCCTGGAATTTTGATACGAATTGTCTTAAATCTATATAATGCTTTGGGTCAGATGGCTACTTTATGTTAATTCTTCCAATCCTTGAACATGGAATATTCTTCCATTTCTGTGTCTTCAATTTCTTTTATCAATGTCTTGCAGTTTTCAGTGTATAGGTCCTTCCTTTGTTAAGTTTATTCTCAGGGGATTTTTTTTTTTTTTTTTTTTTTTTTTTTTTTTTTTTTTTTTTT